>JAXIVJ010002062.1:5000-97500 GCA_036785665.1 Chirona hameri
GTTGGCTAGAAAGTACCTGTACTTAGCGAAATGTTGTTACTGGGCGAGGCACAGATTGGCTGCGAAAGGAGGGTAATGTTGGCTGGACCTATATAAAGCTCGATACCAATACCAAATTTGAAATGTATTCCCTCTCTCGACTCTCAGTGTGCAATTTTTGCATCATGACCGTACTAATTGTATTTGGTAAAAATGCCGGCCCGATCATCTGATGACGCATGGATATTGGTCAGCTGATGACGCATGGATATTGGTCATCCGATGACGCATGGATATTGGTCATCTGATGATGCATGGATATTGGTCAGCTGATGACGCATGGATATTGGTCATCTGATGACGCATGGATTTTGATCAGCTGATGACGCATGGATATTGGTCATCTGATGACGCATGGATAATGGTCATTTGATGACGCATGGATATTGGTTAGCTGATGACGCATGGATATTGGTCAGCTGATGACGCATGTATATTGGTCAGCTGATGACGCATCGATATTGGTCAGCTGATGACGCATGGATATTGGTCAGCTGATGACGCATCGATATTGGCCATTTGATGACGCATGGATATTGGTCAGCTGATGACGCATGGATATTGGTCAGCTGGTAACGCATGGATATTTGTCATCTGATGACGCATGGATACTGGTCAGCTGATGACGCATGGATATTGGTCATCCGATGACGCATGGATATTGGTCATCTGATGACGCATGTGTATTGGTCAGCTGATGACGCATGGATATTGGTCAGCTGATGACGCATGGATATTGTTCAGCTGATGACGCATGGATATTTTTCAGCTGATGACGCATGGATATTGGTCAGCTGATGACGCATGGATATTGTTCAGCTGATGACGCATGGATATTTTTCAGCTGATGACGCATGGATATTGGTCAGCTGATGACGCATGGATCTTTGTCAGCTGATGACGCATGGATATTGCCTACAGCAAGCACGCCTGAAGTCCAGTGCCTGGATCGTAACCATCATTCAGCACCATTGATCGGCACCATCGAATTGGCCGAGCTCCCAGGATATCCGCTGCATCGCGCGATGCACGCCCACCCCCACTCGTCGGTGCATCCACCCTGCGATCGACTGCCGGCCGAATCTGCCCTGAACCATCCAGTCGAGCGCCTCGCCACAAAGGCTGCGGTCAGACGCCGATCAGGCCCGATTGTCCCGGCCGGCGGACAGCTGGACGCTTTTTGTCTGCCTCTGGCGTGATTGGAACGCCCCAGGCCCGCCTCCCGCGGTCGCCGCTTTGTTGCGCGCTGCAATACGGTCGGCTGGTGAGTGCCGACTGCCGTCGTGCCGTCCTCGCTGTTTTCGACGACCGTGCTGGCCGCCCTGGCCGCGACGCCCGCGACGACCGCGCTGGCCGCCCTGGCCGCGACGACCGAGACGGCCGCGCTGCAGTGGTTAGCGGACGCGGCGAGCGATCAGAGGTGAAAAAGGACAAAAACTTGATCAAAATCGACCTGATGTGCCATCGATTTGGGCGCGTGGTTGGAGCGGTGATGGGTGTCGCCAGGCGAGGTTCGGCGCGTGCCTTTTTACGGCGCAGATCTAGGCCGGCGAGACACAAAGGCGGACGGAGCGCGGATGATGCTGTGGTGGGAGGTGGTGTGCGGTAGCGGGCGATGAAGGCTCTGATGGAAGAGTCATGTCCTGGATGGAAATGGTTCTGGCCTGCCCTGGCTCACACTGCTGTAGGGACGATTAGGGATCCGCCTAAATAGCTCGGTGCTGCCAGGGGAGAAAATGTATCCGTTGATAGTCATGTGGTGACTGTCATTGGCTGTGCCGGTGGA
This sequence comes from Chirona hameri, assembly GCA_036785665.1. Taxonomy (NCBI): domain Eukaryota; kingdom Metazoa; phylum Arthropoda; class Thecostraca; order Balanomorpha; family Balanidae; genus Chirona; species Chirona hameri. The sequence continues at coordinate 6,826 of JAXIVJ010002062.1, forward strand.
AATGATGTCGGAGTTACTCACCTGAGACCTGGGGTTACTCGCCCGAGACGCCTGGTCATCAGATCAGATCAGTGTCGGTGTTATTGTAAAGAGACAATGGTGGGCGGCACGGTGTGATATATAGAGCCAAAGAACGGAGCTGCGTGGTAGAGCAGGTCAGAGCGATAGAGGGGCTCCGGGGAGAAGGAGAGGGAGAGGGAGAGGTCAAGCGCCCTCCCCGACCGGACCCGTGGGACACGGAGCGGGAAAGAAAGTCTTCATGGGAATGTTGAGTGTTACCGCAATGTTGTCATTGGCCAGCAGGGCAGCTTAGCTAGGCAGCAGGCAGCTTACCTAACCCTTCGCCATGGAATCAGCTGTTCACATCGCCGCCAAAACACATAGTGGAGAGGTAAAAATATAGACGAAAACTTGCCATACGATTAAGAAAACTTGTTAATACGTGCTACGTAAACTGTGTACAGATGGCTATTGAGAGCTGATAGGAAGGAATCCAATACTAATATTACATCATCCCTTTAACCCTATTCCCTGCGGGCGGCCAAAATTACGTTAACCTGCGGGGGGCAGATTCTGCCCTCCCCCCCCCCCCCCCCCAAGAGAGCTCGAGAACCGCTCGGTCGATTTCGATGGGGAAAACGCCATTCGATTCGCCATGACAAGATCTCTCTTTATGGTCCCTTCAAGTTTTTGTTTTGTTCAAAAATGGGGGGGCCAGGGGCAAAAAATACGAAAATTTTGAGTGGTTTTGAAAGGTCATTGCGGCCATGTGGCTCTACCGATTTGCATGCCCTAAACGTTTTTGGGTTCAACTGTACTGGTCTTTAATATGTCAAAAGACAAAAAAAAATGATAGGCGTATTCATGGAATGTAAAATGGGGGGATTTTCTGAGAGATAAAAAATATGTGCTGTTTGTGATTGTTTGGGACGACATGAACATCACATGTTGGCATTATATGCTGTAATTTGTTAAATGTAATATATTGCGCATAGGCGGATCCAGGAAAATACATGGAGGACACCATGCGCGTAACGCTTTTATCATCTTACTAATTTGAAGTTGGACCTAATTTGAGGGTGGGTATCGCCTCCCATTTGTTTATCCTGAGTGCGCCTCTGCCCCCAAAATATGTACAATCCCAGCCAGTATCTATGATGCATATTGGATTGAAATTGTTTCTTTTTATGTATGAGATGGTTGTGTATGCCATAATGATTAAATTAATATATATTGGCATGATCATATTAACATGGCAATATTTTTATTTTTAATAAATAATGGCCGAAATAACAGAATCAAGCTTTCGTTTTTAAAACATCTTCGAGATTCATCTTGAAGATGTTGTAAAAACTAAAGCTTGATTCTGTTATTTCGGCCATTATTTATATAAAAATAAATATTGCCATGTTAATATGATCATCCCAATATATATTAAAATTGTCTCTGACGCATGTATTGCAATGCAAACCACGAAGGAAGTATGCGCCGCAAAACCGCATTCGTAACACCCTCCCCAAAACAGGAGCCTGGAACCGCCTCTGCTGCACCGATTTTTTTCAATTTTGATACAACACGCGCCATTTAATTTTGGGAAAAGTCACAAAGTTTCAGGACGCTAGGCCTAACGGTTTAGAAGTGGCAGGTGAAAAACCACCGGGGTGCAGAATCTCCCCCGCGCAGGGAAGGATAGGGAAATGCGGGTTTCTAAGCGTCGCTATATCCTGAAAAGTATTTTGTGTTGGATAACTCCGTTCGATCATAAATTGTTTCTTCATTATCTAGACAATAAAGTCTTTTAGAGCATGCTAATTTCTTGCGAAGAATGTCAGCACTCTCACATTATAGAGTTAGCTCTTCACTCTCCACACTAAAGAAGATCGTGACCTAGCAAGGCATGTGCATAACAATGAGAACTATCCAAACAATTTTGCATGTGAAAGCGTGAAACGTGGTAGGAAATTTCAACAGCTTCCTGATTATTTTTCTGGCATAATTTTCGGACCTTTCCCGGAGTGACCATGCATTACACATGAGCCGTTTCAATTCAACACTCTTCTTTTATTTGTGTTAATGTGTCTATCCGTCTTAATGTATATTATAATGTGTGCTGCCTTTTTTCTTTGTGGTTCCGTCGCCGTGCTATATTGTTTGATTTATTACCGAGCGGGCGCGAAGCGCCCGTGAGGTTTCTCGTCAACTTACTAGACAAATTTACATTTGACCCGCCCCGACCCGGCCCGACCCGGCCCGACCCGGCCATACATACGCTTTTCCGAAGCTAATAACTTTGCAACCACTGCTCCAATTTAAATCGGATTTTCACCATTGGATGGGACCATCAAATCAATTTTGATTTTGTTATGATGCATTCTGATAGGGGTGGTACCACAGCCCGTGGCACCCGCAGACGTCGAAATGAACGCAAATCATTATTTATAAAAAAAAATTGCTTGATTTATTTCGTTTGTATACGCTGAAGCATGCAGCGCTCAGGACGTACTCTTTTTTGGCGGATTCGAGAAAGGAGATCATTTACAATTTAATCAAACTTAATGTTTATGTTGGCATGCATGGAGGCCTGGCAATTTGTATTGGGGACTAAAAGGACTAAATGGACTAGGTGTTACTACCACGTGTGCTCCCGTACCGTTTCATATTTCAAACCTGTGTTAGCTTTACCATTGCGCGCCCGCTCGGTCATCGCCCAAAAAAGGTGTTTTACTGGCTCAATAGTACATAAACACGCATGCCACCCTACTCTTTCGCTTCCTTCTTCCGCGTCGACTCTTCTCTTTTGAATTTACTTGTTCCTTTGTCTCAGAATTCAGGAATGTTCAATTTCGCATTTTCCATTCGATACTGCCAGAATTTTAAACAATCTCGAGCTGAGCCTTTTGCGACAACGCCACTGCTCCTCCAAAGGATACAAGCTACGTAAGTGGAAACTGTGAGGTACTTGAGCGGCGTTTCCGCTTCCATCGCAGCTTGGCGATATTGAAAACCTCCCTTCACTGTCCGGCGAAATATGCCGTCCTGACGTTAGAGAGGGCCCACTCTGTGACGTCACCCAAAGTGTGTGGGCGGAAGATGTGTCTTCAGACCTTCCACGTCTAGTCCAGAACACTCGATACCTTAAAATAGCACTCGAGACTGTTCCTCGTATTGCTAAAGCCGGTTCTAAGTCGGCAGACCGTGCCATTGCTATCTCAGGGTATCGGAGCGATTGGTATGGACATAATACCGTGCTCATAACGAATGGCATGACTATGATCAGGGTATAAACACGCGCCTTTGTCGATACTCTACACGGCTCTGTGTACTCTAACACTTACCGTTACATCAATATACCTGGTCGCAGTTTTGCCTGGTGGTATAAAAAAACATAAACAACACTAATGTCATTACAGTTGTCATTACACATATGTTCAAAAAAGTTTGCCACATATTCCCAAAAGATAGAGTGCAGGAAACATATTGCATACCTTCATGATAAATAACGATGCTTAGGGAGGCTAATTTACTGAATTCGTTACCGAGTGCTTGCTGATTATAAGCGTGGAACGCTTATCAACTATGACTTGAAATATCTATCGGTAGGAATTCTTATATGCAAAATGTAATGAATTTACAATATATTTTAGTCTCGTCTATCGATTTCAGGTGCTAACTCCATTTTTCTGGAAAAGGGTGATTATCTCCCTTTAACCCTATTTGTAACAGGGGGGGCGGATTCCGCCCCCCCCCCCCTCATGTTTTTCGCAGATATCTCCAGAACAGCTGGGAGCAGGCCCATGAAATTTTGGGACTTTTCATAGAATTGAACTCCGCATTTGGAGTCAAAATTTTGAGTTCTTAACTTGAACAGAGGCAGTTCCAGGGCACAGTTTTGGGTGGGTTCGGAGGCGACATTTGGCGAAAATACGGAAATGCGATCTTCACGGTTTCTTCCTAACTGCATCAAGTATGAAGGAGTTACATCGACTTACCGTGATTGCAAAATATGCAAATTAGATGATGTTAATGAAATATCATACAAAATTGCATGGCAGAGGCGGTTTCAGGGGCTTGAAAAGGGGGGGGGTTTCCAGGAAGTATTCAATGCTTGGCGGGAAGCCAATAGAGCAATGTAAGGGGCATTTATAGCTATCAAGATGTAAAAGATAGCTTCTGCTTCCATTATTTGCATAATTTATTACATATAGAGTTTCAGGGGCGTGTTCAGGAACATGAAAAGGGGGGTGACTGGCATGGTGATGACGATATGCCAGCGATAACGGCGCAATATACGTTTAGCTTATAATAATATATGCACATATGAGACCAGAAAAGGGAATAAAGTCATCTTTTGCAGAGGCGCGCTCAGGAATGGAAGAAAGGGGGTCATATTATCGCAAGGAAACTAAGAGGCATGGGCGTACAATGACATAACATACTGCAGTTTTCGGATGAAACACGCACCACAGGCTACTCTACGAACGATTATAAGATAATAGGCGAGTCCAGGTAGGGTAAAAAGGGGGTAAGCAATGTTAATTGAAGTTGTAAGTGAAATAGTCACTGTTGACTAGTTAGTATCATAATGGCGGATAATATACTTATCAAAAGGTCTTGCGCCGCCCTAGTTTGGATCCTGGATACGCCTATGATGAAGTACAACATGCAAAAAGGAACTATCTATGATCAGTAGCATATTTATAGTGCTGGGTAGCAACTTGTCTGCGGTTAATATTTTTCCCAATTTTACCCCCCTTTTTCACTAACCTGGTACCGCCTATGGCAAAAATATGATTTATAACTGTTTTTTATAATGTCTCAATCACATACCATTTCATTTATCAAAAAAACAACATCAAAAAATGGTTTTATTACGCATTTACTTCACCCCCATATTGAGTGACCTGCACACGCCTATGATTTTTGAATTTTCAAACGTCACCGTCATATATAAATTTCCGATTCAATCTCTATCGATTTATATTAGTTGTGTTAAAATCGGTCGATAAACATGAAAGCTATGTTGAATCAAAAATACCACTAAAATTTGTCGTTTTTGCCCCCCTGTTGCCCCCCTATCCAAAATTTAGATTTGTTTTATTATTTATAAATGTAGATCGTGTTGAGAGGAACCAAACACCGTTTCATTTTTGAAAATCGGACGGGTAGATCTCGAGATCTCCGGGGGGGGCGGAATCCGCATCCCCCCCCCCCCCCCCCTGTTACAAATAGGGGTAGCCAGGAGCCTGTTACAAATAGGGTTAATCAATAACTTTCAGTCTAATTTTCACTAGGGGATGTGAAAATTCGCATATGGCATCAGATTGGCGAACTCATGTTTTGTGTTCACCAGTGAACACCACCCCATCATGTTGTGTGTCCATGTTACGTATTTGTGATGCGACTGAACCATGTATGGTATATTCCCTGGTATCGTGGCTGCCCATGACCTGACCGATTGGTGATATAATTGAGCCATAGGTGACGCGTGACGTGGCTGCCGGTTTGCGCAGGTGCTGGATGGAGGAGGCCTACACGTGGCTGCTCTCCGCTCCCGTCTGCACCTCGATGCTGGCCAACTTTGTCTTCTTGGTCCGCATCGTCTGGATCTTGGTGCGGAAACTGCGCGCCGCCCCAGGTCAGTAACCCGAGCCAGGTCAGTGACTCGTGAAAGGTCAATGACCTGTGCTTGATAAACAGCACAGGTTTCTCGACCACGACAAACCGGAGATCAGCTCTGTCATGTGACTTGCGAATTGCATCCGTGCAGCTGGTGTCTGATGTCTGGTGATGTCATTGCCGCATTTAATATCCATTAGCCGGCCACAAGTCGGCCTTATGGCGGGTGTAAATTGCGTCGGTGCCCGCTCTATAGTGCACCTCTGAACAGGTGTCGGTGTTGGTAGTGACGCATTCACAGGCTGAACGGACTCGCTGAAATAGGGATGTATATAAACAGCTCAATATTACGCCAACAGCAACAGAGCCGGCCTTGATGCTATCTTCAGTGGTGTTAGCGGGCTAGTGTATGTGTTTATTCTACCACGTCCACGGGCAGAGCATGGATGTGACTAGTGCACGCATGCGGAAGTCTTGCTTCCCAGCTGGAAATGTATCCACACATTCATCAAAATAGAAGAAGACGTTATGATATTATGTAAGGGAAAATGATCTTAAAGGTAACTTTTCACCTGTTTTTTGTTTAATATATACCGTACCACAAGTGTGCATCGTGTCTCCCATCGCTGATTGGCTGATATGTTGCCCTTATAAGGGACACGGAGCGGGATTTCCATGACAGATTGCTTGATAGTTGGCAGTAAGGGGCATCTTGAGTTCAAAAATACGAATATGACTGGTTTGGACCATAGATGGATATCTGTGGAGAAAAAGTAAGTTTCTCTTTGTATGACACGTGACGTCATACAACACCAGTGGGTAGACCTGACCTGACTCTGGCTCCGCCTGCCGCCTACTACAGTCTCTGACAAGAGGCCGCCGGGCTGCCCGGGCAGCTGAGCGGATATTACTGAGCGGATTACGTGCCAGAGAGTGTATCAAAAACCCGGATGTAACGTCAACAAATCAGCCAATCAGTGATGGGAGTACGATGCCCGCTTGTGGTACGGTACATATTAAACGCTGATAAGGTGAACAGTTTCCTTTAACCATGTCAGATATTTATATTTTTAGAAGAAAAAAAAACAGAAAGATGGAAAAACAAGCTTTCGGCATTACGCAATTATCAAGTAAGGAAACTTGATAATGGCGTAATGCCGAAAGCTTGTTTTTCCATCTTTCTAACATTTTTCTAAAAATAAAAATACCTGACATGGTTAAGATCATTTTCCCTTGCATAATATTAATTATAACAATCCTCGCCCCCTCCCCCCCCCCCTTAAGACGTTATGATAATAGGAAGTCGCCCAGTCGCCCCCCCCCCCTTAAGACGTTATGATAATAGGAAGTCGCCCATTCGTTATCGTGGTACAAAGGGTTGTTGCTAGCGTGTGTTTATAACAACGTGACATCTGGCTGCAACCGTAGCGCCCTTTCAGGGCCATACAGGCGACTTGGTGATATTTCCGTGACCCACAAATAACAAAACCAACATTTCTATACTTTACCGAGCCTTGTAACCTGACGTGATATTTGGGAGCCCTCCGGAGTTCCGGACCTATCGCGAAGACGGTCTTTCGACGCAATAGCTAACTTGGCTACCAACTAATATAGTTAACCTTAGCCGAACCCGACGTAGCCTTAACATTTATCATGTTAAAAAATAATGTAAAATAAATACATATTAATGTAATGTAAAAAATGTAAACTTGTATTATAATAGATTAATTCGCAATAGGGCTTAGTGAAATTAAAATAATCCAAATATGTTAAATATAGAAAATAATTGGATAAAATAATTTAGCGAAAGTAATCGATTTTGTATTTCCCCAAGCCCCGTGGGCGAAATTCGTCCCATTCAACAAGCTAGATGATCATTGTTTGAATGTTAACCCTATTCCCTGCGGGCGGCCAGAATTACGTTATCCTGCGGGGGCAGATTATGCCCCCCCCCCCCCAGAGATCTCGAGAATCGCTCGGTCGATTTCGATGGGTTAAACGCCATTCGATTCGTCATGATAAGATCTCTCTTTTTGGATCCCGAAATTTTTGTCTTATTTAAAAATGGTGGGCCAGGGGGCAAAAAATCAGAATATTTTGGGTGTTTTTTGAAAGGTCATTGCGGCCATGTGGCTCAACCGATTGTCATGCTCTAAAAGTTTTTGAGCTTTAAATGTACTGGTCTTTAATATATTTATATATAAAAATAAATAAAAAATAGGCGTATTCAGGGAATGTAAAATGGGGGGGGGGGGATTTTCTGGAAAAAAATGCGTGCTGTTCGTGATTGCTTGGGACGACATGTACGTCACATGTGGGAATTATATGCTGTAATTTGTTAAATTTGATGTATTGCGCAAAGGCGGATCCAGGAAAAACATGGGGCGCCATGCGCGTAACGCTTTTATCATCTTACTAATTTGAAGTTGGACTTAATTTGAGGGTGGGTATCGCCTCCCATTTTGTTTATCCTGAGTGCGCCTCTGACCAAAAAATATGTACAATCCCAGTATCTATGATGCATATTGCATTGAAATTGTTTCTGACGCATTTATTGCACTGCAAACCACGAAGGAAGTATGCGCCGCAAAACCGCATTCGTAACACCTTCCCCAAAACAGGAGCCTGGAACCGCCTCTGCTGGACCGATTTTTTAAAATTTTGACACAACACGTACTAATCAATTTTGGGAAACGTCACAGTTTCAGGATGGTTTAGAAGCGGCAAGTGAAAATCCACCGGGGTTGGGGCAGAATCTGCCCCCCCCCCCCCCCCCACCCACCCACCCCCGCAGGGAATAGGGTTAACATTGAATGTTAAATATCTGAAGGCCATTTATAAGAATATTAAAACGTCTCTTTTTTATCGGCATGCAGGGGTGGTAAAGTGTTCTGTCCTTATGGATAAGGTCGGGGACAAAATGTTCCTTCTCATGAAGTACTCGGGGGTCAAAATGCCAGCAAAAATCATTACTATGTCATTTCTGTGAAAATTTACTAAGCGGTCATCTCCTTAGAAATACTGATCGTCAAAACCACTTCATATGTATTATTCACTTAATCATCATATTCATCACGTCAATATGTATGTACATTTACTTTTGTATTTGCAGTTGCGTTTCAGCTCTTGATTGCCAATAATGATAAATTACATTAAAACAGAAACATCCGACGAAAAAAAAAATATGGATGATATATTCAACACGTAGGGTCACTGAACCAAAAATGCACCTGGGTCTTTAAGCATGGCCTATAGTAACATGATCTAGAAGGAATTGGGCGGATATCATGCGTATCCTAAGAATAGGAAGCATTTGAATATTTCCCCATTGACTTATAATGGGGAAGTCACGAAATTGACCCACCTTAGGTCACCGATATTAAACAAATCCGAGATACACGAATTGTAGGTACTATTACCCTTATGAAATCATGCAAGTACCAAATCGATCGGCCAAAAACTGTGGCTGTGGTACGACCGCACACCTTTTTGGAGGTGGGGTCACGTGACCTGGCCTGGTGACCTGACCTGAAATGACTCGTGGGCAATAATTGTACAATATGTGGGCAATTAATGTCTTAACAGCTGTGCCCAAAACGGCGGAGCTGCGCGCAGCCGTTTTTTTCCTATCCTCGAAAAACCTTAGGAGGCGTCTAAACGCCCCACCCCCGGCACGGCGCGGGAAATCCGGACCGTCGATTCCTCCGGGGGCGGGCCGGGGTGCTAGTGCATTTTCAATGGAGGTCCACTGCCAGGACAGTAGATTTCACTGCCCTGAGACCCCACCCCTTTAACTCGAAAACTCAAAGAGCTAGAAAGACGCGGAAAAAATCGTTCAAAAGCTCCCGGCAAGCACATTCGAAGGTTCTTTAGATGTTTTTTCCTCAAGTCAATATTGAGGTCACCAGAGGTCATCAAAAGTTAGATTTTAAAGTTTTAGGACTTCGCTCCAGAAATCCCCAGATATTACAGGAACTATGATAGTTAGGAGCAAACGGGGAAAAAAACAATGGAAAGCTCTTGCAAAAATTAAATAACTAAGGTGTCCTCAAATTTGAGGTTAGGTCAAAAGTTGCTCATCAAATGTCAAAAAGGCTTTAAAAATAACGTTTATCACAAATAGCTTTTTACCTAATAACGACAAGGCAATAATTTTGGCGACATCGTGCTTGTCTCGTCAAAACGCTTCGCCTCATATTAGTGTTAACCCTCGCCCTACGGGAGCTTTTTCACCTTCGCCCTACGGGGGGCCTGGCAGCCCCCCTGTTAACTTCCAAACCAAGCAACTTAGAGCAATGCAGTAAGAACCAGCATGTTGCCTGTCATGAAAGGAATCTAACAGTATGCGATTTTTAGGTTTCAGGTCAACGGTTGACCTTCCAGGTCAAGTGGATGACCTCGGATTTATCACGTCCAGAACAGCGATTTTGCTCTTCAGACAACCTCAAAATGAGAAATTGATAAATGTAAACAAAAAGGTATGTTTCTAGACTAGTTCTGGCTCAGAAATACAGAAAAGGTAATTATTTGTTCGTATCTTGTCAAAAAAGTAAAAAAAAGTTAATTTTAAAAATGACGTCATCAGTTTCTTACACTTAGGGAGCCATCACTCAGTCAAAAAGGAAGATATTGCTTTGAAATTTGGTATGGGTATTGTCCATACTCAGTTCTCTCACATATATTCTGGTTTTTTAACATCTTTGAAAATTTTGATTTTGTGGGGATTTTGAAAGTTTTTTTTAAATTTTAGGTGTCAAAAACCCAAAATTTTGAAAATCCGAGATTGCCATTTTAAAGAGAATGCCATTTTGTATCTTTGGTTAATTGCGTTTGCAATTTTCTTTAAAACTCTGTTTTCTACGATTTTCAAATATTTCTCATTCTTTTACCAGCATGACGTCATCAAAACATCATTATCTCCTAAACTACTTAACCAATTTCAATTATATTTTTACACCATACGTATAATTGTTGTAAACTCAGCTACTGAAAATTTCAGTAAGATCCACCACATGTGTAAAAAGTTATTTAAGAAAAACCTCAGTGGGGGCTGTCAGCCCCCCCCCCCCCCCCGTAGGGCGAGGGTTAACCAGGTCAGGTCAACTTACAAATGTGACCAGGTCAAGGTCAAGTGGTGGTGACTCAAGTAGGTCATATTGCATATGGGAAGACGTGCCGCGACGAGATAAACACATTGATGTCGGTTTCACTTCTCTATCGTCATTATGTCGAGGGTTATTGACATACAACTGTTGGTGACCTCGGATGACCTCGGCTGACAATGTAGGGTTCACTGAAAAAGAATGGCACCTAGGTCATCAAGAATGTTCTATAATAACATGATCCAGAAGGAATTAGACTGCTATCTTGCGTCTCCTTAGAATAGGACGCATGTGAATATTTCCACTTAGACTTATAATGGGGAGGTCACGAAATTAAACCGACCTTAGGTCGCTGATATTTAAAATCCAAGATAAACGAATTGTATATATATGTGACCTTATGAAATCCTGTAAGTGTAAAACCGATCATCCCAAAACTGTGACTGTGGTACGACCACAAGTTTTTTGGAAGGTGGGGTCACGTGACCTGATCTGGTGACCTGACCTAAGATGAACCGAGGATTTGTTTTGTACATAATGTGGATAATTGATGTACCAACAGCTGTGCCAAAAATGGCGGCGCTGCGCTTCGCCGTTTTTCCGGTATCCGCGAAAAACCTGAGGGAGTGTCTACCCCCTCCCCCCCCCCCCCCTGCACGGCGCTGGTTAAAATATAGGGATGATGTGAGCATGCAGCCAGGTGTTAGGGTATTCATGTGAAGTTAAAAAAAATACCGCAGCTGTGCTGGGGTCATTTTTGTATGTGCCACTTTTGGTCGGGGCCACTCAAAGCACTTTTACCACCCCTGTCGGCATGTTCCTTAGTCAAACACTAGGGAGATTCCAAGCGATAGTTAGATTTGGGAAGCTAAAGTTAACTGTGTTTCCGTAAATTGCTGTACAGCTGCTAAATTAAGCAGAAGCAATTTATGGTAAGCGGTACATTGGGTCTTCGTGTCAAATATATTAGACAAGACGTAAAATATAACTTTCATCAAGACATTAATTATGCCGGTTACGACATTAATTATGCCGGTTACGTAGCAGGAAACATTTTGTCGAGTCACAAACGGACCATGTTGTAATGCATTACATCGCTGCATTTCGATCTAAGCGAGTCCGTCAGCTTTGCCATTTCAGCTATACGATTTTCGACGACCGATTTCGCCGAATAAGGACGCGGACAACTTTCTCCAACACCAGATCAACAATCGCGTGCTGTTCATTTGAAACCAACTACCACAGTAGCATCCCGGAGTTCGTGCCGCCTTTTGGACTAAACCTCCTGCAAACTTTTGCCAAACTTCCTGAGAATGTTCGCTCCGCTTTTACACGAAAGTGTTGTGGCGGGTGAGCTTCCAATTCCCGTCCCGTTCCCGTCCCGTTCCCGTCCCGTTCCCGTCCCGTTCCCGTCCCGTTCCCGTCCCGTTCCCGTCCCGTTCCCGTCCCGTTCCCGTCCCGTTCCCGTCCCGTTCCCGTCCCGTTCCTGTCCCGTTCCCGTCCCGTTCCCGTCCCGTTCCCGTCCCGTTCCCGTCCCGTTCCCGTCCCGTTCCCGTCCCGTTCCCGTCCCGTTCCCGTCCCGTTCCCGTCCCGTTCCCGTCCCGTTCCCGTCCCGTCCCCGTCCCCGTCCCGTTCCCGTTCCGTCCCCGTCCCGTCCCCGTCCCGTTCCAGTGCCGTTCCCGTTCCCGTCCCGTTCCAGTCCCGTTCCCGTCCCGTTCCCGTCCCGTTCCCGTCCCGTTCCCGTCCCGGTCCCGTTCCCGTTCCCGTCCCGTTCCCGTCCCGTTCCCGTCCCGTTCCCGTCCCGTTCCCGTCCCGTTCCCGTCCCGTTCCCGTCCCGTTCCCGTCCCGTTCCCGTCCCGTTCCCGTCCCGTTCCCGTCCCGTTCCCGTCCCGTTCCCGTCCCGTTCCCGTCCCGTTCCGTTCCCGTCCCGTCCCGTTCCCGTCCCGTTCCCGTCCCGTTCCCGTCCCGTTCCCGTCCCGTTCCCGTCCCGTTCCCGTCCCGTTCCCGTCCCGTTCCCGTCCCGTTCCCGTTCCGTTCCCGTTCCGTTTCCGTTTCCGTTCCGTTCCCGTTCCGTTCCCGTTCCGTTCCCGTTCCGTTCCCGTTCCGTTCCCGTCCTGTTCCCGTCCCGTCCCGTTCCCGTCCCGTTCCCGTCCCGTTCCCGTCCCGTTCCCGTCCCGTTTCCGTCCCGTTTCCGTCCCGTTCCCTTCCCGTTCCCTCCCGTTCCCGTCCCGTTCCCGTCCCGTTCCCGTCCCGTTCCCGTCCCGTTCCCGTCCCGTTCCCGTCCCGTTCCCGTCCCGTTCCCGTCCCGTTCCCGTCCCGTTCCCGTCCCGTTCCCGTCCCGTTCCGTTTCCGTCCCGTTTCCGTCCCATTTCCGTCCCGTTCTCGTCCCGTTCCCGTCCCGTCCCGTCCCCGTCCCGTTCCACTCCAACGTTTTCAACTCTATCTTATCCCTCCCATCCCGTCCCTTCCCGCCTCGACCCCGCCCGTCCCTCTCATTTCATCCCATCCCACACATCCCTACTGCTCCCTCTGACAAGGTGACCATCTCTGTTACCAGGTAACGAGGAGCACAACAACTCGTGGCGGGCGGTGCGGGCGACTCTCATACTGATCCCGCTGCTCGGACTCAACTACATGCTCGCTCCGTTCCGCCCAGAGCCCGGCGCCCCGGGTGAAAACGTCTATCAGGTTCTGAACGCCGTCACTACTTCGGCTCAGGCGAGTTACGGTGACGTGGTCACGTGGATGGGGCTGGTTCACAGCCCGCAGGCGCTAATGCTGTGCTAATGAAGAGGTGCTTCTGAGCAGGTGTTGGGTGTCGTGGTTTAAACGAGTTTTGGGCTTAGTGGGTGTGTAGATGAAAGCCTCACACGTTTGTGTTTTTGATGTTTTTTAAAGTTTTGAAGTATCTGTTTTTTAGCACTGATCTGTGAGATATATGTTGCCAGGAGGCTGCACTTGCAGTCGAAGTCTGATCTTTGAGATATATGTTGCCAGGAACCACTTCCCACTTGCAGTCGAAGTTCAAATGGATCAAAGGATGTCTTTCACATGATAATTTTTAGCCGCAGCACGGTATTATAAATCTGACAGCATGCACGAAATGGAATTGAATAACCTGGTCAAAAAATGTACTCTCAGATTGTGTTTTTCTGTCTACTGACATTCTTATTGAGCAGAAGAAAAAAAGCCGTAACCAGAGGCTCTCTCTGAGTTCAGAGTATGATCTATTGTAATTATGCTCAAGACCTTGGTTCCTGATTCGAACTGTTGCCGCTCGCAGCATTTATCTCTAAACGGATCTTCCAGATTACGGCTTAAAAGACGTTCCCAGCGTGGGCTAGAAAATTGCGACTTCTTAGTGATCTAAGTGGCTTACTTTCACCTCACTGAAGAGTGAGACGGTGGTCCCAAAAAAAAACACCATTTCACTTTGAGGTGTAACACGTGTAGGATTTCACGCTTAATGTGGTTAGAAAATAAGTAGGTAAGTCGGTTCGTTCCAAACACCGCGATAACCTATAGTAGCTGCATGTCTTACATGCGTACTTCGCCTTCAGATAAACCTTCGGAGTGTCTTTAGAAAGACAGATAATACTCTTATGTCAGTATCAGCTCTCCAAATCCATATTTCCATCACCTTTACGGTCCAGTTTCAACCGGTTTGGGCTGTCTCACGGATATTGCACGGAGCTTTGGAACAACCAGTTGCAGGTTTTATATTGCGATACAGGACTTATGCCTGTTAGCATTCTTGCTACTTGTTAAGTAATGCAGGCTCTTTATACTGTTCGTGCGAAGGTTGATAAACTGCACGCATGTTAGCACTTTAGCCAAACATAGCCAACAGCACTTTAGCCTTTCGTTTTACGGCGATCATTATCCAAAGCTGGGGAGCGAGCTGGAAATAACGATCAGTCATTCCTCTTTCTAGTTTATAATAAGCATACATAAGTTGCCGCCTTTTAAATACACCCTTCTGATTTTTAAAGGCGCAAACATTTGTGTTTAGGGGGCGTTGCCTGCGACCGGTGGCGAGCAGACCCCTGGCAGATAGACTGGCCCGCTGAACGAAACGGCACGCAGTGTTAGGCCACACCGGTATATATGTTCCATTATAGATTACATCCCATTTATCCCATATCCCGTATGTTCTGTGTATTCTATAGATTCGACTAAGTACCCTATCGATTAACTGACCACTAAGATGCACATGTGGTTTAGCATGACCACAAGTTCCACAAGACATTGTTCTTACACGTGACAGGACAGCGACAACGTGTTCGCCACCTTTTATCAGTACATAGTATTTCTTGTGCATTAAACAAATATATATACTTATTAGTATGTCAAAAGAAGCAATGAGCATGATGGTGCTCTCAGGGATACTATGCGATGATACACCAGTAAGGCGCCGTAGTTGGCGATGAACGAGCGAGCGCGAAAGAAATGTATGGTGAATTTCAACTCGATCGGGAAAGTAGTTACTGAGATACAGAAAAGGGTGCGCACGTGTGCACGTGCAGATTTTAAACACAATCGGCTCAGCCGTTCCTGATATATAGAATAGGGGAGTGCACGTGCGCACGTGCAGAGGCACCCCACCCCTGACTTGTGAGAAGGCGGTGGCTGAGAGGACCCTAACCACACACAACATTGGAACACAATCGGCTCAGCCGTTCCTGAGATAGAGAATAGGGGTGTGCACGTGCGCACGTGCAGAGGCACCCCACCCTTGACTTGTGGGACATTGGCGGCTGAGAGGTCCCAAATAACACACCAAATTTGCACACAATCTGCCTAGCCGTTGCGTAGTTTTTGCGAGAAAACACTTCTCAACACCTCTCACGCGGCACGCGCCACGCCCAGTGGTAGTCACCCACGTGAGTCGGTACAGATCTCAAACAGGGTAGGTTTGATGGAACTGCTCAACAAAGAAGCCCGTTTGTCAATCGGACGTGCGGTTGCAGAGATATTAGCTTGTCAAAAGCGATGGTTTGCGGAAAACGCTGTCAAAGGTACGATGTTTAATATAAACTCAATTGTCTTAGATCAAATTACTGACAATAGACCGGGCTATCAAACTGCTATCTCGGATTTTTGAGAGTTTTTTATTCAACATTTTGAGAAATCCAAATACATTTTTTTTTTCAAGAAAAAATCAGAATTATCCCAAAACAGGAATACATGTAATTGAGACGTGTGCGGTGAATATGTGTACCAAATTTGAAGTTGATATCTTCAAAAATGACTGAGTTATGACCTTTATATGACCAAAATCGACCACTTCTCACAGCATTACTATGCATAAAAAACGCATTTCCATTTTTGTTTTTTACTTCTATTTATATGGAACAAACAATGTTCTAAGGTCATTGTACGCGTACTAGACGAGAAAAAAAACCATACACATGCGTTACAACGCCTAATGACCGTAATCTGCAGTTTGACCTCGTGACCTCGGATGACCTTGACCTGACCCAAGGTCATAAACAGCTTAGAAAGGTACTTAGAAGTGTCAGACACACGAATCATGCCGATTTATCGACATTTTATGCGTTTAATATTGCAATTTTGCGCGACAATTCCATCCATCGAGACCTTTTGACACGGTCAAACATTTTGTACTTGACCTGACCTGTGACGTCATCGGTGACCTCGAGGTCAACAATATTATGTTTCCCTCGATAAATTTCCCAGGGCTATCGAATTCCGTTTGAATTTTTACATTCGGTCCAGTAGTTCCGGAGATCAGAGGGGGGGAAATAGCCCCCCCCCCCCCAGTAAGTCGCGTTATGAAATATACCCCAGTAACTCGCGGGTTAATATGAGCTTAAGGTTTTACTCGGTGTACTACTTCTACTAATAATGTTCAGACTAACGTTTGATATAATGCAAAATATAAACTACCGAAAGGTGAAATTCGACCAGAGCACTATTGGTTTATGGTTGGTCGATCTGCAATGCCGATCCACCAAGTTGTTCGTTTCTTCGCTGGATAAAACTCGGTCGCTTCGTCGCCAGTGCGGTCCTGCACTCATAGAAGCCCGCGTTATTCGGGAACACGTGAAATGTCAATGGATGTGTCGGTGCCGCAATTTACAATGCTGACACAATGTAGGTAGGTTACGGCTCCCCGTGGAGACATGTGGCGCGACTTTACACACCGATTCCCGACCTTCATGCATAGCGAATACATTTGGCCGAAATTGACCTGGATCAGGCCTTTACTCGTGCCGTCCGGACACTGCCGTTTCACTGCCAACACACGACCGGTGAGCCATCTGGCCGTCTCTCCGGATGGGCGCAATTCTGTTTCCATCACGGGGCGGTCTCGCGGGTGTGCTGTCGTGCTCGTGGACGTCGCGACCTGGGGCGTATAGATACGCCACGAGGGTCAGACGAACAGGCTTACCTGGAAAGAGATATAGAACCAAAACGTCAGATACTTCTCTATTTGGCATGTTGAGGTGATGAGGACATGATCGAATCAAGAAAGCTAGTTGTCAAGCGTTCCGGAATGTATTAATTTCACTTTTTCCCCATCATTAAATTAATTGCATAATTATGTTTTTCCCTATAGGTATATTTTATATTTTGATTTTTGTCATATAGAGCAATTTATTAATGGTTTTGCTTGCTGGAATAATCAGTCATTCGTCTGTGTTTTGGGTGCATACATTGACGCGCTGGATCGTGTCAGCACGTGTTTCTCCTCATGCGCATGCGCCTTATGCAACAAGTGCCCCGATACGGTCTCAGAGTGGGGAGGGGAGGGGGATGGCGGCTCAGCGGCCGGACGGACGCCCGATATTGGAATAGTTGGCCGCCAACTTATCCGCCGCTCAGGGTGGCCTTCCTCAGCCTCGGCCGGCACACTGCGTCCATGATTGAGAGGGATTTAATATCACTTCCGATGTCCGCAATACCCGCATGGTATCCGCTTACTCAGCTATCGTTGGTCATTAATGGATTCCACGGAACTACTTTAATGAATGCCTTTTGTTCGATTGATCTGAATGGTAATTACATATTTTCTGGTCGTTTGTGGTAGGTTTATCGTAAGTAGTGGCTCAGTTTTTGTGTCTTCGGTATGAGTAAAGTATCTCGACAATGAAATTATATTTTAATTATTTGTTTAATTAAAGTTTGGGAGGTAAACCGAAGCTAGGAGATAAAAGCTAGCCTTATAAATAAAAGCCATGGCCCTTAAGAAATAAAATATGAAACATATACGTGGATAAATATTATAAATGTATCTCTTTTGCACCCGTGCGATGTGCATGTTATTATGGAATTTCAAAACCATAACGGCATTACAAATTGCATATTTCGACACAAATTTTGTGCTATGAATGTGAAACAGACATAAAAACACTAGGTCAATGTCATATCATTCGATAGTGGCCTTATTCAAATTATAGGAACTTCCTTACCAGGCCGACGGAGTTACCGATTCACATCATCTCGTCACGTCGTCTCGCATTGCTGTCATGTCTGATTGCCGTGACGTGATGTGACGTCTTATGTGATGTGACGTCAGTCAACGCTCCTCTGATCGCATCGTTGGTCAGTCACGTCACGTCCCACTGTAACACCCTACCGAAGTGGGCGGGGCATCCTGCACGCCGACCAGTGATGAGGCGGGGCTTGATAATCCCCATACCACTTCGGACCACCAGCCTAGCCACCCCAGCCCGGCCCAAAGGTCTTACACCAGATAGGTCCATCTATCAAAGTTCAAACACTTCACTAATGCCCTGTGCGCGGACGGGGAGCAGTTGAAATTAGCCTTCGCCGACCGAGTACGGCTTAGCAATGAAGCGGTGGCTTTCAACGTCCAGCGCGAAATCCTCACGGGCACCTCTAGTCTGAAGGTTTGACTAAGCTTTAGCCTTTAGCTTAAGTTCAAACACTGCACTTTAGCCAGGGAGTGTGCACGTGTGGGAGGTGACGTCATGTTCTAAACGACAGCTGAGTCTTCCGTACGCTCTGTGACGTCAGCACAGGGCCTGAGAGCTGCCATCTATATTACTGTTTGAAAAGCCTCTGTGTGTGCGTGTGTGCCCGCATCGATCTGTGAAAAGCTCCGGCCAGCATGGGGCTCGAACCCATACATTTTGCGTTACTAGACGGCCACTTTAAGCAGCTGAGCTAACTGGCCGAAGGCCTGCGGGCTCCGTAGGGAGCTCCCCTGCCACTCGCAGCTCGGCTAGGCATGGGGCGGAGCCTGTGCGACTTGACCCCGGGCCACGACCCTGACCGGCCGGTCGGCTGACCTGTCACGTGACCGGTCAGACCGTGGGTCGTCGTCGCGCATAAACCGGGCGGCGCACTGTGATTGACGGTGGCCCGGTGGCGTGCGGGTCACCGATTAATCTTAAAACTCAACGGATTTGGTCCACTATATTTTGAGGTTGCCCCTATTTCAACATTTTTTTTTTGTTTTAAGGGAATGTTTCACCTTTCTGAAAGTTGTCAAATATTACTGGTTGTAGTCGAAAATATGAAGTAAGTGCTCCTGAAAACGATGGTGATATTTTTATCTCGAAAAGTCACTTAACTTTATACAAATTAAGTTTTTAAATTGCGGATGATGACGTTATTATTGAGCCATAGACCGCGCTGATTGGCTGACAAAGTGAGATTGGCGGAAAAAGTTGATGTCAGCCAATCAGCGGCGGCACAAGCCTAGACCCCATTTTGCAAACTATTAATTGAATTGCTTAAAAATGGCTATGTTTTGGGGAAAATGACCTTAGTATTTTCGGCATTTCAATAACGGCCAAAGATAATGGCTATCTCAGTTCAAAACCAATACAAAGGTGAAACATTCCCTTTAATTGACAACGTTGGCTGTAGGTATTTGCAATATCAGTCGTACCCTTTCTATCATTTAAAGTGCCGCGGATGGTGCTAAAATATATTATTTGTACAGTCAAGGGCGGCCCCAGACGGCTGATGAAGAATTGACCAAGAGGGAAGTCGAGGTTCGTGACCAGGGGGGTTGGAAGCCGTTTTTTACAAGCAGTAAATCTTATGCATGCGCTAAACTATTATTGCGCCGCAGAGCGGCGCCCCAATTTGAGGTTTTGAGCGGGTTGGAGAACTAATTTTTGCTATTGGAACCAGCACACAGGGTCAACACGAGGAAATATTTCTGGAGCAAAAGGTGGTGTCAAAATACATGTTGCCCCCCCCCCATTTAAGGCCAATGGTGGGGCCATGGTCCCATATCCCCCCCCCCCCGGCCACCAGTGTGTACAGTCTATACTAGACCCTTTGTACTGGAAAAGAACACTGATTGATTTGGGCCGCTCGCGGAATTGTTTGCTTTATTTTGTTTTTGTCTGGATAACTAGGCCCTAAAAAATCCATAGGTTCTATAATTTATATGTATCAGCCCAAGAGGGCCCGCAGGGCCCCTCGAGTCCGATATGTTGTTGCCTCTGGTATAAAGGCACGTTGGTGCCCCTTCATAGCCCAAGGGACGGGAGGCATGAAGGGGCATTTTTGGCATTATTTTTGCAATTTTAATTTAGTATCATTTCGCGATTTTGTATCTCTCCAGCGACCATTGCTTGTGATTTCATGGCGGCACCAGACCATTGTTTTCCCTCCTGGATTCAAGGAGGCACAGTGCCCCGGTGCCTCCCCTCGTCCCACAGTTCCGCCTACCGTCACGATGGTATCCCTGGCTCACAAGGTGGTGTCCTTGTTTCAAAGAACACTGAATTATTTGCTCCGCGTAGCGGCGCGGATTGTTTTCCTTTCTTTTGGTGGTGCCTCTGGTGCCCCGACGGCCCGGTGGCGCCCCCATGGCCCAAGGGGGGGGGGGGTCATGACCCACGTGACCCCCCCCCCCCCTACCCCCTGGATCCGCCACCGCGGTTCTCGTACGCTCCCTGAGACGGCTGCTGGTTCGATTTCATCGCCTGGCTGGCACGTCAGTGTAAATTTCACGGTGCGAGCCTGTGTGGTTAGGTTAGGTTAGGTTAGGTTAGGGTTAGGGTTAGGGTTAGGGTTAGGGTTAGGTTAGGTTAGGTTAGGTTAGGTTAGGTTAGGTTAGGTTAGGTTAGGTTAGGTTAGGTTAGGGTTAGGTTAGGGTTAGGTTGTGTGGTATGTCATGCCCCGACAGGCTCGTCCCGTCACCTCGAATCAACTCACGTCAATGAGAATCGACTTGAGTTTGGTTTTGGCCGTGCCGAAAGTGGTTCGCTATGTCTTGTGGTGTTACTTTCTGTTTCGCGCCGCGTGCGTATTCGAGCAGATACGTGGAAAGGAGGGTGAGGTCATTTATAAACAGAGTTAGGTAGGTAGGTAGGTAGGCCACTTATAGAATAGACGAGTACGGCAGTATAACCATGCAATATGTGTGTAGGACCACATGTAACCTACTAAAAAACATGGAGACATGCAGACTGCGAAGGCGTACATTTGTGTACATTTGATTGCAGTACGGAGGCATACGTATGCTACAGAGGCGCAGGTGATCGTAAAGCTTACGGACGCATGCGGATGCGCATGGCGCATGAATGCGTGGGTAGGCATGCGGTCTCATTTAGAAGGATATTATTATGCCTTCCCTGATCTCCTGAGGATCCGCAGCGAGACAAGGCAGTGCAGTGGCGCGGCAGAGCCGAGGATCCAGATCCGGGAAAATTGGCTCGGTTGATCGGCGGCATATTTATTGTGTGGCCGGGGGTTGGACGCGTCGTGCTCCGTGTGTACCGTGTGCTCCGCGTGCTCCGCGTGCTCCGCGTGCTCCGCGTGCCCGGCAATAATAGGCTGCGGGATGGATGGCGCGAGCCCCGCCGATGGTCGCGTCTGCAGCAGACGCCGGCCTGATCGATGCGATGCACCGCACAAAAGCCGGCAGCTAAGACGCCCCGATCTGCACCGGGGCAGCTAAGAGCCGGCGGAGGCCGAGTCGAGGCAGCGGAGAGCCGCCCCCGGCGGTAGCTGGTGGAGGGAGCGGCAAGAACGGATGAGAAATGAGGTGATGGTGAGTGAAGAAATGAGGTGATGGTGATGAAATGAGGTGCTGGTGTGGAGAGGAAATGACCAGCGGCGAATTTCGGTTGTGTGGTGGAGTTGTGTGGTGCCGGCAGGAGGTTTGTGTTGTTTGGTGGGATGGGTGTGATTTTGGCAGAAAGAGAAGGCTGTTTCGGATTCGGGTCAGGTGGAGCCTGTGTGTCATAAGGGTGAACGGCAAGCAATTGTGAGATATCGTCTTTTTGCGCGCACCTCTTTACACATGTAGATGGTATAATATGACAAACGCTCTTATCTATTTATACACATCATGAGGTAGCTCCGTGAAACACGGCTATTCTGCACCTCGAGTCATAAAAGCATAAGCAGCGAACAATCTGGAGTCAGGCATTCACAGCAGGCGCACGATGTCACATTGTGTCACAGTATTTATGTATAGACATATCAGTCATCGTCACCAAACTGACTTCTTAAGAGCCATCTTCGCACCTCGCCTTTGAAAAGTGAGGGCTGCATATCACGCATGGCTGCTGGCAGGCCGTTGAATTTGGTCACGATAGAGTATAAAAACCTGCGCTTTCCCGACTCAGATCTTATCTGAGGGGTCACAAGCTGATCCGACTGCCTAGTGGAGCGATGGTGAATGTCGTGTCTGGTGATAAGACCATGGGCAAGTCTCTGGCTCAGATATACACCGGATCTTGTTCAGAAGTGTGAGGCCGTGATACAAAAACATATTCTCGGCTGTGAGCCATTTAAGCTCCCGTAGCACGTCACTGATGTGGTCGTACTTTCTGCGACCGGAGATGACTCGAGCTCCAAAGTTGAGTATTCGCTGAAGGCGACATAGCTGAGTTTTGTTGGTAGCTCCGTAGACGGTCACACAGTAGCGTATCAGGGAAATCACCAGCCCTTCCACAAGTCGGATCACAGTGGGCTGTGGCAGGCAATGACGACTGTGGCTGAGGCCACACAGTGTACCGGTACATCGTCGTACTAGGTCATCGATGTGAGCCGAGAACGTCATTCTCTGATCAAACACGACACCCAGATTCCGCACAGTGGGAGAACCGACGACAGTGGTTCCCATGAAATTGATGCTGACGACAGGGAGCCGCTGAACGTTTTGACGAGAGCCGAGAACTATAAGCTGTGTTTTCTCTGCGTTAATTTTTAGGCCATTTTTGCCAAACCATCGGGAAAGCTGTAGAAGAGTTTGCTCCATTGAAGTTACAAGGGAACCAACATCTCCAGGCCTCCCAGAGATCAGGACCTGGGTGTCATCCGCATATTGCACAATGTCCGCATCGTTCGCATACAGAGGAAGGTCATTGGCATAAATCGAGTACAACAGGGGTCCCAACGCTGAGCCCTGGTAGGTGCCGATGGGGTTCAGCAGCGGCCGAGAGGTAACACGCTCGCCAGATGGCGTTCGAATACGCACTTGTTGGTAGTGATCGGCCAGATAGCTATTAAACCATCGCTCGTCTACACCGTAAAGACGCAGCTTGCTAAGAAGACGATCGTGCGGGATAACATCAAAACATTTCGACAAATCCAAAAGACAGAGAAGAGTGACGTAACTGTGGTCCATTGCAGTAAACACTTTGTCAGTTACGGTATTATCAATGCAATTTATTGCCGATACATTAATTTTTCACAACCTGGTGCAATGGCGTACCCAGGATTCACTCCAGGGGGGACAATTTTGTATCAGGGGCATAAGGTACCCCCACCAAAAAAAGCTCACCCGATTTGGCCCACTATATTTTTAGAGGGGCATATTTTCAATATTTTTTCTGAAAAATAAAAAACAATTCATTTTTCGTTTCGTTCCACCATGCACTAGCCAAAGGGACCAGTCCCAGGTACCTACATCCACAAAAACTCGCCGTATTTTGGCCAAGCCGGCCAAATTAACGGTGAGTTTTGTGAGAGTACCGTGAGTACAGGCCCTATTTCGTGTACTAATGCACTAGCCAAAGGGACCAGGCCCAGGTGATGCTCCATAGGCCATGGTTGTTCATCCATGAAGCCCCAGATCGGCCTTCCAAGGGCCACGGTCGACCCTCTATTTGCCCCGGTCGACCCTCGAAGGGCTCAGCTAACCCTCCAGGATCCCCGGCCGCCCCTCCAAATTGGAAGGGCGCCGTGACCGTGAGCATTATTGTGCTACAAAAACAAACTGCAACCATATTGAAGGAACTGTGATGTTTTGTTTGTTAGTTTATTTTTGCTGGCAATAGTAATTTTCGCCGAACCAGCAATACAACTCCGTTCTAAAGGTGGAAAGCGCGGCGATAAGCGGGGGTGTGGGCGATACCCTCCCTTTGCCGAGGCCCCGCTGCCAACAGAATGTCAAATCAAATGAAGGGCCATACAATTCGCGTCGTCTTGACATGCCAGCCAATGCAAAATCAAAGAGCGCAAATAACTTAGCTGTATTAGACCGAATGTCGATAATCGATGCATCAAGGGATAGATAGAGTCCAAGTTCGTCGTGGTCAAATGCGACGCCAGGCAATGTCTGTGACCAATGCATTACAACAATCTGGACAGCGGACTCAACCCCAAGACTCCGGCCGGCCCTCCCGGCAGAGGGGGGGGGGGGGGGTCGGGGCTATAGCCCCCTCGGGCAATATGAGGGCAAACAAAATATGGGTAAAAGTTTAATTGAAAATGGGGTCCCACTCAATATAGTGGGCCAAATCCGAGGAGTTTTACATTTTGGGGTTAGGTAGGGGCCCCTCGACTGTCATTCGAGGGCCCTGTACCTATTCATTTTCAGTTAATGGGGCAACTGACGGGTACGGGGCCCTTGCCTTGGACCGGGCCCCCTATGTTCAATACCCCTACCCGGTGACCCTGTGTGCAGTACCACTACCAGGGGGCCCCCTGACCGACAAAGGGTTTTTTGATAGTCCCAGATGCCCCCGAGATGCCGGCAAGAGGATACCTCTGGCTGTCATGGGGGGGGGGGGGGCGTGCCTATTCATTTCCAGCTAATGGGCCCCCTATCTGGTACCGGGGACCCCCGACCCTCTGTCTGGTACCAGGGGCCCCCTGTACTCAGTACCACTGCCCGTGGGCTCCCTGACCGACAGAGGGGTTATTCACTGTCACAGGGGCCCCCGCGTTGCGCAAGAGGCCCCTTGTATCCGTCCCTGGGTGCCCCCAGGTGAGTATAATTTTAGGACAACAAATTGTCTAATAAAAAGGTTGAAAATGGAACCCCCTCCAAACAAACTGGACCAAATTCAATGAGTTAAAAATTCGGAGTAGGTAGGTTGGGCCCTCGATTTGTAATATGCCCTTTTCAGGGGTCTGGACAAATTTCCATGAGTCCAGTCGTCGCTCCAGGGGCCCTGGTCGTTCATCCATGAATCCCCAGATGGGCCTTTCAATGGCCCCGGTCGACCCTCTAGGTACCCTGGTCGACACTCGAGGATCCCAGCCGACATTCTAAGATCCCCGGCCGACCCTCCAATGAATGATGTATTACCCGTTATCACATGGTGCTCGAAATAGGGCCCTTCGGGCCCTATTTACAAATGGGCACATACGGCCAAAGGGGCACATGCGGTCAAAGGGGCACATACGCGCAAAGGGGTACATACGGCCAAGGGGGCGCATACGGCCAAAGGAGCACATACGGCCAAAGGGGCACATACGGCCAAAGGGACACATACGGGCAAAAGTGCACGTACAGACCTTCATGACCCCAGGGGAGGGGGCAGTTGCCCCGTGTGCCCCCCCCCCCCTTGTGTACGCCTATGACTTGATGTGGACTTTAATAATGTAACTTATTTTAAGATTAACCTAAATATGTTTTTGTTATGCTTAATGAATTTAGATCAGTCTTTTGCGGGTTTTGGATTTCCAATGAAGTTAAGTGATTGCTTGGCGTGCGCCTCTTTATACGAGCAATGCTGTGGATAAATTTGTAATCACAATTGTTTTGATTGTATTTGCGATTATGTTACCTTTAATCGTAGAAGTAATACAATAAATGTCTACTTACCAAACACTACATGAAGCCATCGACGTAATTATTATTGTTAAGTTATGCTAACAGAGCCCCTTCTCATTTGCAGGGATTCTGCGTGTCCCTCCTCTTCTGCTTCATGAATGGAGAGGTAAGTGTTGTTGATCATTTGTGTTTCTATTGAACCTGGACACAACCTGTACTCTGTCCAATCCGGAACAAGTACGTGTTCCCGTGTCACCCACATCCTTTCCCTTCTCGTTCCCGTCCCGTTCCCGTCCCGTTTCCGTCCCGTTCCCGTCCCGTTCCCGTCCCGTCCCCGTCCCGTTCCTGTCCCGTTCCCGTCCCGTTCCGTTCCCGTCCCGTTCCCGTCCCGTTCCCGTCCCGTTCCCATCCCGTTCCCGTCCCGTTCCCGTCCCGTTCCCGTCCCGTTCCCGTCCCGTTCCCGTCCCGTTCCCGTCCCGTTCCCGTCCCGTTCCAGTCCTGTTCCCGTCCCGTTCCCGTCCCGTTCCCGTCCCGTTCCCGTCCCGTTCCCGTCCCGTTCCCGTCCCGTTCCCGTCCCGTTCCCGTCCCGTCCCGTTCCCGTCCCGTCCCGTTCCCGTCCCGTCCCGTTCCCGTCCCGTTCCCGTCCCGTTCCCGTCCCGTTCCCGTCCCGTTCCCGTCCCGTTCCCGTTCCGTTCCCGTTCCGTTCCCGTCCCGTTCCCGTCCCGTTCCCGTCCCGTTCCCGTTCCCGTCCCGTTCCCGTCCCGTTCCCGTTCCGTTCCCGTTCCGTTCCCGTTCCATTCCCGTTCCGTTCCCGTCCCGTTCCCGTTCCGTTCCCGTTCCGTTCCCGTTCCGTTCCCGTTCCGTTCCCGTTCCGGTTCCGTTCCCGTTCCCGTTCCGTTCCCGTTCCGTTCCCGTTCCGTTCCCGTCCCGCTCCCGTTCCCGTTCCCGTCCCGTTCCCGTCCCGTTCCCGTCCCGTTCCCGTCCCGTCCCGTTCCGTTCCCGTCCCGTTCCCGTCCCGTTCCCGTCCCGTTCCCGTCCCGTTCCCGTCCCGTTCCTTTCCCGTTCCCGTTCCCGTTCCCGTCCCGTTCCCGTCCCGTTCCCGTCCCGTTCCCGTCCCGTTCCCGTCCCGTTCCGTTCCCGTCCCGTCCCACGTCGCCAGTGGGAGTGGGGCTAGTAGCGTGGACGCTGTCAGTTGTCATAAATCCACTTACCTGCTCACTCGGCTGCGCTCCGGCTCCGCTTACGCGTGAGCAGTGCGCACGCATTAGCGGCTGATTAATCGCCGGAAATCCATAATTCGTTCGTCTGACTGCCGTTGGATTGTGGATTGTTGGATTGTGTGCCGTTGGATTGTGGAGCGCCGCCGAGACCTGGCCGAGGTATTGGTGGCGCTGAGCATGCGTTATTAATCCGATCCTGAGAGCATAATTTTTTGGCTAATTAGGCTTCTTGTGCGGTTGGCAACAAATTTATGTGTTTTTTAGGTGTATGTCCGTTCGGTTTAATTAATAATGCAATAATAAATAATGTGGGTGCAAATGGGGGAACTGAATTTATACATGATGTAAAGCCACATATTGCAAAAAGTTTGACGCATTTGCATATTTCGTTGCATACATGATAGCGGCATTGTGTTCAGCGTCCAGAGACTGCTTGCAATCCTTGTTTACGTTGAATAAAATATGTAAATGTGTCTGTTCAAGTCAGACGCCAAGGCGGATTCCACCGAGTACCACTGGGCACCGCCTAAGGATTGTTTACACTCCTCGTAAAAAGTGCATGTTTCCCGTTCTTAGACCTTTTGTGGGCGATGTCGCATAATGACGCACTTAAAGGGAATAGTTCACTTTTAACATGGGGTTTTCATTTAGATAGCAGATTTGTAGAGCAGATTGAAAAATGGGTTGTGGTGAAATAATTACCTCGCTACGCTAAGTAATTTCGACACAGAACTAGTGGGCCCCTTTTAGAAGACTCTGTTTCGGGTCCGCGAAACTTCACAACGGTTGTTTACGTTACAAGAAGCCTGCGTATATATGCCTAAAGTCCGCCATTATTGTGTGCAGTAGCTTCCATATCCAAGCTACCATATGCATGACGTCATACATTGTCATGAAGTTTTTTAAGGCCATGAAGGAGAAAAGAGTAACATGTCTAAGTTTTGACGGATATCCAGCTATCGTCCAAACAAATGTCATATTCGTTGTTTAGCTCAAAATACCCCGTATAGCCAAATTTCAAGATTGTGTTTCAAGGTGACCTATTTCCTTTAAGTAAATGCGATTTTTTCCCTGACGCGTCATTTTGTTCGACCAGTTTTATCTTAACTGTAATTCTATAGCCCTTCATCGAATTTTTGCCGTCGGTTATCCGGTTATCGGTTGCATTTTCAAAGCGATTTTAGATGGTATGTGTATGTACATTTCAATATGTGCGTGCATCTGCTAAGTTACCTATTTAGTTTGTTTTGCAATAGGAGGCATTTTACATTCCCTGCATTCATCTGCTCCCAAGGCCACTTCATTGTGCATTTTAGTGTGGCAATGATCAAGGCTCCGGCATCATCTCGAGTAAGTTGGGCAATATACCAAACCTGTCATTTGTATATACATATCGTGAAAGGCAAAAGCTATTAATGTCTGGAGCGCTGGTATCCCAAGCGTCCCACATCCATGCGAGCTGCTCTCGTGTTTCTGCCGTCCTCGTGACACTTCTCGATCCGTGACGAGACGTGACGCGTCTATTTCCGTGACGTGACGTGACGTTTGGCTGACGTGACATGAGGCTGGCGCGTGGCCGTCCGTCCCGCGCTGAGAATCGATGCTGAGGGATAGCCAGGGGACCGACGCGCCGCCGGCCGCGGCTCTATTCTGGGATCTCACGCCGCAGCCTGTCCCGCTGCCGCTGCCTGTCCCGCTGCCGCAGCCTGTCCCGCTGCCGCTGCCTGTCCCGCTGCCGCAGCCTGTCCCGCTGCCGCAGCCTGTCCCGCTGCCGCTGCCTGTCCCGCTGCCGCTGCCTGTCCCGCTGCCGCTGCCTGTCCCGCTGCCGCTGCCTGTCCCGCTGCCGCAGCCTGTCCCGCTGCCGCAGCCTGTCCCGCTGCCGCAGCCTGTCCCGCTGCCGCAGCCTGTCCCGCTGCCGCAGCCTGTCCCGCTGCCGCTGCCTGTCCCGCTGCCGCAGTCTGTCCCGCTGCCGCTGCCGGGCGGACAGACACCGAGCTGTACTGGGCGCCGCCGGTTTGGAAATAGCAACCAAGTTAAGGAAGAGGCTGGTACTTAGGTCTTAGGGAGACATAAGCCAGTCAAAAATATAGATATTGCTTTTAATTTAGTTGGGGAGGGGGCATCTTCCATACTTGGTTTTCGAATATATCTTCCGGTTTTTTAATATGTTTGAAAAGTTTGATTTTGTGGAAATTGTTCACACAAAAAAAAATCTCAAAATCAAAATTTCAAATATATTCAAAAACCGGAAGATATATTGGAAACTCAAGAATGGACGATGACCCCCCCCCCCCCCCCCCCCCAAAAAAAAAAAATGACTGACTTATGTCTCCCTAAGTACTAGCCTCCTGCTTAACTTGATTGATATTTCCAAACACGCGTACTGGGCCTCAGGGCTCCGTCACAGACAGCGCACATCTGCCCTGGGACTTAAGCTGGATTCACACCGGATGTGTTTTGACGCAGACGCATGCGTCTGCGGCCGAAAACATGTATGCATGCGGCCATAACGGCTGCCACCTCTCTCCTCGTCCTCTCGCTACAACTTGGATTGGAGAGCCGCCGGTGAAAAGCACCCCCTGGCATTTTGACAATTCTCCACCTCTGGCTGCCATCGCTGTCATCGTCCAATTTGGCCGACGCGCGTGTTTGCGTCCGTTTTGGCCGCTTAAACGCGACGGACCGTAAAATAAAAGGAAGCAAGCGGCACGAAAATGGATCCAAACACCAGTGACAAGGTGCATCGAAAACCCAATATGGAGTTTCATGTCATGGTCGCTGGAAGCGAGTTTTGTTTTCACTACGGCTGCCCCCCCCCCCCCCCCCAAAAAAAAAACGCTTCGAGTCACATCAAAAATCGTAATGTATGTTAACTTGTAAACGATGGGAAGAGAACAAAAAGTCACGTTGCGAACATGTAAACCTTCAAGTCACATAATATCGGCACCGAAATGACGAAGTCGTCAATGCTGACCTGGCCGTGTGAACTTTTTGTTTCGTTTTTCATTTATTTATTCAATGTATCTCGATATTTCGAACAACCACATACAAGCAACGCAACGCAGAAACAGCCACGGTCCGGTCGGCAGCAGTCCTGGCAGCTGCACGGCGCGGCCTCGGATATCACAGCGGCGACGGGCGGACATGCCGCAGCGAGAGGTGTGCACTGGCGGATCCAGGGGCGGGGGGAGGCAGGGGCAAAAGCCCCCCCCCCCCCCAGCTCGACAGGGGCGGCAATAGAAATTATCAACAAAACAAAAAATCGCCTGAAACTGGCGAT
Organism: Chirona hameri; assembly: GCA_036785665.1. NCBI lineage: Eukaryota > Metazoa > Arthropoda > Thecostraca > Balanomorpha > Balanidae > Chirona > Chirona hameri. Next base: position 37,009 of record JAXIVJ010002062.1, read on the forward strand.
GAAAATGGGTACTGCCTACGAAAAAAAAAACTTGGTGCGAAAGAAAGAAATGTTGTTTTTGCCTCGTTCGTGTTTGCTCTATTTGGTAGCATTTTGATAACAGTAGGGTTAGGGAAAGTGGTGCGTCTGACGCTATTTTGGAGTGATTCACAACCAACGTAAGTTATAATTGTACACGCAGCGTCGCAGCCTTTGGTCTCCTGCTGCCTGCTGGGTGACAGAGGAGCGCGGGAATGAATTTCCTTACATAGGTACCTATGTTGTGTGGAATACGTCTACTAGTATTAAGTAGGGTAATTAGGTTCAGTTAGAAAAACCTAATGGTCTTCTTTTTGTAGCTGTTGTATTCCACGACAAATCGACAAAAACAAAGTGCAAAATGACACCGTCATGTCACCGATTATGGACAAAATTGGTATGTGGGGTAGCCTGGGGCGCTTAAGTGAGTTGTGAAAGTTGTATTGCAATGCAAGCAGTGGTTCAGGAGATATCGCCTCGGTCATTTTTATAAGGTCACGGTGCAGGTCAATCTTTGTCGGCCCATATGGCGGGGAATTTATGAAGCAATATAGATGTATTATGTCATTATAATGGCAATGAGCTGTTTTATAACATGGTGATGTTTATTGTTTTATTTTCGAAAATTTCACAATTTAGTACGTTTTCGAAATTGTACAACTTTTTGGATACCTTTTCTCAAACGTGTTTCTATTTTTTTTATGCTATTCTTACGTGTAAGGACGTGATTAAATGAGAAAAAATGAAATTGAGGAATATTTGCTTCCAAATATCACAAATTTTGTCATTTTACTCGCTATTTATATATAAAAAAATATGTTATTCGCTAATAACCTTTGACTGAATAAAACTAGATTGGTACGATAGACGTCATTTTGCTGCTCTCATCAAGACGAATTTAATGCTCTGCAGCATGACCTCTGTCTGACATTTTATGACCTTGACCTTAAATTTCAAAGTTAGTATTTGTTTTGGAAATTTTGAATCTTTTTTAATACCCAAGCCAAATGTATTTCCTATTTTTACTGTATTATTGTTAAGTGTAAAGAAGTGCCGTTCAAACAGAAAAAAATGATGGTTATTTGTCTTCAAATATGCTAAATTTTGTAATTTCTTGTGTTCTTTTTGTGAAAGATATTAGGTATTCTCCAATAACTTTTGACTGAATAAAGATAAAAAGGTAAAATGGACACCATTTGGTTATTTTCGTTAAGACGCGATGAATGATATGCAGTATGACCTCTTTCTAACATTTGGTGACCTTCACCTTAGGTCAATGTCAAGGTTCAAGGTTAGGTTTCCAATTGTGGCCGCATTTGTGGCGATGTTATATATCTTAAAACTTGTCTTGTTGCGAGGAATTCGATTGTGCTTAAATAACGCCTGATTGTCAATGGCAACATTTAAATTCATTTTAATTATATGTCGAATAGTAGCTTCATAACTTCCTTCTCGGTGTAAAGAAAGCCCGAAAATGTCTCAGTTTCCTTTATAATCATCCAACGATCGCGCAATTATTTTAATACCAATGAATTCCTATCTTCAAGTTCAAGACAAGTTCAAAGATATATAACATTGCCGTGTAGGTCAAATTTGGAAAGGTGACTTTGCGCCGTGACCTTGACCTTAGGTCAAGGTCATCAGATGTCATACAGAAGTCATGTTGCACATCTATCAACGTGTCTTGATGATACCAACAAAATGACGTTTACCGTGCCCTTCTAACTTTATTCAGTCAAAAAGTATTAGCGAACAACTAATTTATATATAAAATAGCATATAAAATGGAAAAATTGTATCTATTTGGAGGCAAATATCCATCAATTTTATGTTTGCACTTAATTGACACGTCCTAGGGCACCTATGTCATTACACGTAATAATAGCATAGCGAACAAAAATAACCCAAGTCCGCAAAGGGAAAAATGGGGGGGGGGGCACCTTTTAGGTCATATGGAGGCCCCTGGGGCCCGGAAGGCCCCCAGTGAAATTAGCCCCCCCCCCCCCATATTGGGAGGCTGGATCTGCCAGTGGAGGTGTGGCGCCAGGATTTATGCGCAGAGGTGCGGGAGGTCTGCCCCTGTCCACCGGCCCGGGGCGCGAATTACACTGTCAGCAAAACGTCGATTCTTAAGCGCCGGCTACGGTGCCGGGTCGGGCAATCCGCGCCCCAGGCCGGGCGACCGTCCCCACAAACATGCTGAGGGACGGTAAGACTGACCGTGTGAACTGACCTGACCCTCCTGACCGTACAAAACCGCCTATTTACACACGGACAGACACACATACACACACTTTTACACCACTCAGTCTTACTTCGCCGAAGTAAGACTGAGCAGCCGTTAGTTAAACGGACCTGTTTATTTGAGGGGGTGCTTTTACAGTGAGGGGGTTCACTTTTTAGCTCAGGGGGTGTTTGAGCACCCCCAAAACCCCTAATTCTCCACCCCTGATGGCAGCCCTTTCACGCCGAAAAACGCGTGCTGATGCGTCATTTTACGCATGCGCATGCGTTTTCTGCATGTGCGTCTGCGTCAATACATATTTCTGGTGTGAATCCAGCTTTAGCCACTACTCCGGTCGGTACTCCGGGTAATAGTTAAACGTAAAAGTGCTGATTTATATGACCTGATTTATGTCAGATAAACTTCAGGAAGTTTAAGGTATTCCTAAAGTTAATAATTTTTTCTTCTCTTTAGAGTGGACATGGGCGGACATGAGTGTCTTTTAACTATTTATGTGTTATGCAGTTGTGCTTTAATAGCTGTTTTCACGAAGGATTATTGCGCTGAAAAGTTTCTGAAAGATTCTGAAAGTTTTGAAAAACTACTCAACTTTTACATGCGATTTTTGACTATAAATGTCCCTTATAATTTTGTAATATGTTGGTAAGAATAAAATATGTTGACAAAATTGCGGTTTGGTGGTAATAAGCAAGATAAGTATTGATAGAATCTTCCTGAAACTTTTCAGGAATATTCCACCTTCCCTTGGAACCTGAACCGGAAACCCCCAGCTCTCGCTATTTGTTGCAGCTCCTCTAACAACATGCCCTCCCTCCTGCAGGTGCTACAGCAGTTTAAAAAGAAGTGGCACCAATCTCGCATCATGCAGGGAAAGCCGACCAACTCCTACGCCTTCACTACGATGAGCGTGAGTAGACTGGACGAGACGGTGAGCTAGCTGTGTGGTTGCAGTGGCGTCTCGCGTGCCTCTCATATATCCTGGCAGCTCAGTATGTATATATGTGTACCTTGCACAGCACGCGCAGTGCACTCTAACCGGAACCAACGAGTGGAGTGCAGTGAGACAGGCGTCATTTAGTGAGGATGTCAGAACTCTGCCCTGTGTTTGCAGGAACATAATGGCAAAGTAGTCTGCAGCAAACCTAAGGTCAGAATTGCTCGGACGCCTGAATTTTACCCATTTGTTGTTGATGATCTGCATACGTGTGAGTGCATTGGACACATTGAGGTAGCTGTTGCACCTGTAGTGAGGGAAATGCATGGCAGGGTCAGCATGGCAGAGCTGAGGTGTCTTGAATGACCCAGGAGTGACCTGTCAGACAATACTGTCAGTAGCTGTCAGCAGCTGCCGACGGGGATCAAACTGGGACGTTTGGCTGACTTATTTCAGCCATGGGGGGGGGGGGGTAGCATTCAACTAAAGTTCTGAGGAAACATATAATGTGACGAAGGATGAGAGGCGAGAATGGGATTGGATAGAAGACTGTCACAAAATGCATCAGTATGCGTTATGATTATTATTAGTTTGGATATTGCCATGATTGTTGTACGTATTGTTTGCCTCCCATCAGTACGTAAAATAGTTAAACAGAGCTTTAATTTCCTTGAATGGGTTAAAAAGTATGCACCTAATTAAATAAATTAAATCACCAAACGCTAAAAAGCAAGAGCACGAAACACCGGAGCATGCCTGTTACCAGAAATAAAGTGTGTGATATTGATACATGATGTGTGCTTAAATAGCAATATCCCAAATAGGTATACCCTGTTACCCAACTAAGTTATGACTCTATCCGGTTTAGCCATGTCATGCTTCTAATATGTATTTAGGACTACACTCACTTAGCAGATTTTAAAGCATTTGACTTGAAAAAGCTTTCTTTCACAGCAGTCAACTAAATCCTGCTCGGACTTTGTGGTGATCTAAATACCCAATGTGATAAATACAAACTATACGATTGCATGTCATGCCATTATTACCGAGCGGGTGCGAAGCGCCCGTGAGGTTTCTCGTCAACTTACTAGACAAATGTACATTTGACCCGGCCCGAACCGGCCATACAGACGCTTTTCGGAAGCTAATAACTTTTCAACCACTGCTCCGATTGAGATTGGATTTTCACCATTGGATAGGTCCATCAAATCGATTTTGTTTTTGGTATGGTGCGTTCTGATAGAGGTGGTACCACAGCGTGTGGAAGTTGGCACACGCGAACGTCGAAATGAACCAAAATCCTTACAAAAATGATTCTTGATCAAAAATGGCTGTATTAACTAAGCAGTGGTTTATACGCTGAAGCATGCATCGCTCAGGACGTACTCTCTTTTGGCGGATTTGAGAAAGGAGATCATGAACATACAACTTAATTTGTATGTTGGCATGCATTGAGGCCTGGCAATTTTTCTGGAGGACTAAAATGACTGTGTTACTACCACGCGTGCTCCCTTACGGTGTCCTATTTCAAACCTGTTTTAGCTTTACCAAAGCGCGCTCGCTTGGTCATCGCACAAAAAGGCGTTTTACCGTTACTATATGCCCGGTTATTGTTCTTCGTTGCAACCAATCAGCCTCTGGCACGACGATGTAAGACACCGACCTTCTGAGACACTGGCTGACGCAAGGCATCCCCACTGCTCGGCACGAAACGTTCGCTCAGTTCTCCGCCGAGAGGCGCGAACTATCAACAACTGTGTGCAAGAGCGCACTGAAACGATTTGATGTGAAGCTCACCTCCCTGGGCGCATAATTACCCGACGGAAAGTTTAGGTGCTAATGAGAGTCATACTTAATAACAGGTGGCGGCTCTTAACAGCCACTTGGCAGAGGTGCAAGGTGCCGCTATTCAGTCATCTCGTCTGGCTTGGTCGTGGTAAGGGTGTGTTATGGTTATGTCGCCATTTTAAATATGATTGGCTGTTTATATGCATATTTCAGTGAAGGTATAGACAAAGGAAACGCGTTTTGTTTTGCTTTATGACCCAACAATTACCGACACACTTGTACATGGCGAAGTGCCGGACTGTAATATCGAAAAATACATATAGGTAAGTTAAATTTAACGATGAACACAATTTCGTTACCGATCTCTTTCTGTGTTCCCAACCGTCTGATAAGCAACATCATATGCAGCATGGTACGTTGTGGTAGGCCCTACAAATATGGTAAGCTTCTAGTCCGGACGCCTAGCTGCGGCGCCCTTAAACCCAAGTCATCATCATCATCATCATCATCATCATAGTTCTGACAAATTTGTGTATAGAATATAAACATTTCCAATGGCTTAATATGTCTGAATTTAAATGTCAGCAGGTGGTTGCCTTTGGCAAATACGGCACTAGCCGAGTTCCGCGTCTTCCAGGACAAGCTCCGCCTTGCTCCTCACACGGCCCGTCAACTTTTTTCGACCACTGCCAAGCTTCGGTAGAGGGCACCGTCCCTTTTCAGTCGTACTGGGCCGTCTTAGTACATACTATACCGCCGGCGCTTACCGTGCCGTCTTCTCTGGCCTTTTCGACCACTGCCAAGCTTCGGTAGAGGGCACCGTCCCTTTTCAGACGTACTGGGCCGTCTTAGTACATACTATACCGCCGGCGCTTTCCGTGCCGTCTTCTCTGGCCACCGAGGCCAGTTTTCCGGCGGGTTGCGCCAGGCAGATTGGCCTGTCCACGGCCATTTGGCTTCACTATCCAGCCTGCTGGCGCTGTTTACGTGATGATGCCGGTCGTCGGCCTGCCAGTTTGCGTCACAGTATCCCCGCGGGTACCACTGATAAAGTGGGAGTGCTTTGTGGTGAAGTAGGTGGCTTTCAAGGAGTTATAAATATTTCTTACGGAAGTTGTTGGAAGGCTTTAGCGCGGTAATGATTGATGTTGCTTTATCTGCTTTTATGCTAAAGGTGTTTATTATAGATGATTGTCATCGCGTTGGTGGGAAGGCGGGAAAGTGAAAGTGTTGTTGAATATTTGGCGGAGAGGAAAGCTCATAATGTTCTGAAGGTTGAACGGTTGAGTTTGGCAGCGGGCGCCCGGCACTAAACTCAAGATCATGTACAATTGAATAAAACTTAATTGTTATGTTGGCATGCATGGAGGCCTGACAATATTTATGGAGGACTAAAAGGACTATGTGTTATTATCACGCGTGCTCCCGTACCGTTTCATATTTCAACCCTGTTTTAGCTTTACCAGTGCGCGCCCGCTCGGTCATCTCCCAAAAAGGCATTTTACTGGTGTAGGTTATATGGCTATATAGGCAATATTAAAGGAGCTACCTTTTATGTTGCAGTTTATTACCCAGTCTGCGAACCGTTCCTCAGTTCCCTGCATATAAATTTACCTGGATGTAATGAGATTCACTGGTAACGGACATAGGGCGCGTCAATAAAATGCATGCTTTGATAAAACTTGCCTACGGTATGTCCTTCTTTGACTTAAACCTGCAATGATCAGGCTTGATTTACCAGATAGCGGGCTAAGATAGAATGAACCATAATGATAAATCCATATCACATTTCTGTCGTTATTTATCTCTCGTCTGAGCCAGATGTCTGGTCTAAGTTTCGGCTCATTATTCAACAATCGACGACTCAGCAACTAATCTGCACAGCGAAGAAGTTTGTCTGAATTACTGCTGAAAATTAGATTGGTTGTATTTCAAATGTGATCCTCGTGCCCAGTGCAACACACATATCCGACTCCTGCACTGCAATGCTAAATGCACTAAATTTTGAATGGTCATTATATTGCACAAGATCAATGAATAGGAGTAGAACACTCTTTTTTCTTTCTCTCAGTATTACTATGCAATGTTCATTTATCTAAACAGTGCATAAAGAAAGGACATCTTCGCCGATGTGGGTAGTGCTTAATTACAAGACTTTGCATTTATCAAAACACAGGCTTTTCTCATTCACTTTATCAAAAGCAAGGGCGTCTTTTTAATATCTAAGTATATGACTATCTATGTCCTAAAGCACGATAAGAATGCAACACTGTTTGTAGCCCGACGTGATAAAAGTTTCAGTTTACAGACAATGATTGGGAACCTAGGTAACCTAGGCTACTGGCCCCCGGAGAAATAGAGGCAGACGGCGACTACGCCTCCCTGGGCATGACTTTATCGGCTGCGAGCCGAGCCAGGCACACTGGTGTGAGATGCAATGCCGACCTTCCACCGCTTGCTCTAATTCGGTCACCAACAGCAGGAATGGCACTCGTAAAGCGCGGCGGAAAATTGGCGGGTGTGGCGCCCCACGTTGCTTATCGAGCGGTGCCGGTGGCTGGTAAAGGTAGTGCCTGCGGGCTGGGGATTCACTGTGTCCGTGTTGGTCGTCATGTGGTAGGATGTGGTTTGGTTGTGGCCCGGCTATAGGTTTTTGCACATATTATCATGCACGACAGGTAAAGTACATACTTTTGAAATAATGTTTTTGCGAAATACTGTTAGCAACCATTTGGTGACCAGGAAGATATTACTACCAGTAAGACGCCGAAGTTGGCGATGAACGAGCGAGCGCGAAGAAAATGTATGGTGAATTTCAACTCCATCGGGCAAGTAGTTTCTGAGATACAAAAAGGGTGCGCACGTGCGCACGTGTAGAAGCACCCCACCCCTGACTTGTGGGAACGTGGCGGCTGAGAGGTCCCTAACCACGCACAAAATTTGAACACAATCGGCTCAGCCGTTCCTGATATATATATATATATATATATATATATATATATATATATATATATATATATATATATATATATATATATATATATATATATATATATATATATATATATATATATATATATATATATATATATATATATATATATATATATATATATATATATTATATATATATATATATATATATATATAATATATATATATATATATATATATATATATATATATATATATATATATATATATATATATATATATATATATTATATATATATATATATATATATATATATATATATATATATATATATATATATATATATATATATATATATATATATATATATATATATATATATATATATATATATATATATATATATATTATATATATATATATATATATATATATATATATATATATATGTATATATATATATATATATATATATATATATATATATATATATATATATATATATATATATATATATATATATATATATATATATATATATATATATATATATATATATATATATATATATATATAATAGGGGTGTGCACGTGAGCACGTGCAGAGGCACCCCACCCCTGACTTGTGGGAAAGTGGCGGCTGAGAGGTCCCTAACCACACACCAAATTTGAACACAATCGGCTCAGTCATTCCTGCGATATAGAATAGGGGTGCGCACGTGCGCACGTACCGAGGCATCCCATCCCTGACTTGTGGGAAATCGGCGGCTGAGGAGTCCCTAACCACACACCAAATTTGAACTCAATCGGCTCAGCCATTCCTGAGATATATAATAGGGGTGAGCACGTGCGCACGTGCAGAGGCACTCCACCTCTGACTTGTGGAAAGGCAACGGCTGAGAGGTCCCTAACCACACACCAAATTAGAACGCCATCGGTTCACCCGTTCCTGATATATAAAATAAGGGTGTACACGTGCGCACGTGCAGAGGCACCCCAACACTGACTTGTGGAAAATTGGCGGTTGAGGGGTCCCTAACCACACACCACATTTGAGCACAATCGGCTCAGCCGTTGCAGAGTTGTTGCGAGAAAACACTTTTCAAACACCCTCACGCGGCACGCGCCACGCGCAGTGGTAGTCACCCACATGAGTCGGCACCGGTCTCAAACAGAGAAGGTTGGATGGGGCTGCTCAGCAGAGAAGTCAGCTTGTCAATCGGACGTGTGGTTGCAGAGACATGAGCTTCTCAAAAGCGTCGCCACGGGCCGGGCCGGGCCGCTCATATTCAGATTTTTCCCATATACCACGGAAAGACGAGCGAGCGCGAAGCGCTCGCTCGAAACCACCAAACCGCAATTTGGTCAACATATTATATTCTTACCAACATATTACAAAATTATGAGGAACATTTCTAGCCAAAAATCCCATGTAAAAGTTGTGTAGTTAAAAGAATGGATCGTCGAAACTTTTCAAAACATTTTAAAAAGTTGTAAAAAGTTTCGCACAATAATCCTTCGTGAAAACGGCTAATATACAAATTGAATGATCTTTCCTCGAAATGAAAATAAAAAAGTTCAAAATTAGACTTCATTGATATTTCGATACACAGATCTTCATCAGAATGAATGAGCTAAAACAAGAAATAGAGAAACCTAAGACATTACTAATGTTGTATTCACAGCTGAGAGGAGCTGTCGTGCTCATTTTGAGACGGCATGTTCTGATTCTAGATATTGTATGTCATTGGGTTGCGCTAGGGGATAAATCGGTGATGCAATATAATTGACATCCGCCGAATAACGCACTGGGAAGTAGGTATGCGTGTTCTAGTGAAGCGTATGTTGGCATATTTCTACATTTGATATTTGTGAGTTTTATGCATGTATTTTACTTTTTAAATAAATATTTGTGTATGAGGAATGCTCACATAACTGCCAAGAAGATATTACGTTACGTTTTTGAGAGTATGGTAGTTGATTAACCCGCGCCGTGCCAGTGCTCGGCGCCACCTTCGCCGTGCCGGGGGGGGGGGACTTTCAACAAATTTTCATTTTTTCTTAAAAAAATCACATTTCAAAAAATTCAAATTAAATTTCAAGACGTTGGCTTTCTTCCGCTTTCTCCATAAGAACTTCTAATTGGTATGCATCGACATTTGTAAATAGATCGATGGTGATAGAAATGAAAATAAAACAACTAAGGTGCCGATGTGAAAATATCGCATTGTGTGCGATATTTCACAAGCGCGCAAAAATGCTAAACGCTTCATATTTTGACAAGGCATACCAATGATTCATCAGTAACTTTGTTCCTCCACTAAACAAAACTTGGCGCTACCCATGTCGGCGAGGCTCGCTCGGCATGCATCGCTGGGTCGATTTTCGACCACGGATCTCCGTCTGAGCTTCCTTCTCGGTGGTCTCCTTGGATCTCCGTCTGAGCTTCCTTCTCGGTGGTCTCCTTGGATCTGCGTCTGAGCTTCCTTCTCGGTGGTCTCCTTTGATCTCCGTCTGAGCTTCCTTCTCGGTGGTCTCCTTGGATCTCCGTCTGAGCTTCCTTCTCGGTGGTCTCCTTTTGGATCTCCGTCTGAGCTTCCTTCTCGGTGGTCTCCTTGGATCTCCGTCTGAGCTTCCTTCTCGGTGGTCTCCTTGGATCTCCGTCTGAGCTTCCTTCTCGGTGGTCTCCTTGGATCTCCGTCTGAGCTTCCTTCTCGGTGGTCTCCTTGGATCTCCGTCTGAGCTTCCTTCTCGGTGGTCTCCTTGGATCTGCGTCTGAGCTTCCTTCTCGGTGGTCTCCTTGGATCTCCGTCTGAGCTTCCTTCTCGGTGGTCTCCTTGGATCTCCGTCTGAGCTTCCTTCTCGGTGGTCTCCTTGGATCTGCGTCTGAGCTTCCTTCTCGGTGGTCTCCTTGGATCTGCGTCTGAGCTTCCTTCTCGGTGGTCTCCTTGGATCTGCGTCTGAGCTTCCTTCTCGGTGGTCTCCTTGGATCTGCGTCTGAGCTTCCTTCTCGGTGGTCTCCTTGGATCTGCGTCTGAGCTTCCTTCTCGGTGGTCTCCTTGGATCTGCGTCTGAGCTTCCTTCTCGGTGGTCTCCTTGGATCTGCGTCTGAGCTTCCTTCTCGGTGGTCTCCTTGGATCTGCGTCTGAGCTTCCTTCTCGGTGGTCTCCTTGGATCTGCGTCTGAGCTTCCTTCTCGGTGGTCTCCTTTGATCTCCGTCTGAGCTTCCTTCTCGGTGGTCTCCTTGGATCTGCGTCTGAGCTTCCTTCTCGGTGGTCTCCTTTGATCTGCGTCTGAGCTTCCTTCTCGGTGGTCTCCTTGGATCTGCGTCTGAGCTTCCTTCTCGGTGGTCTCCTTTGATCTGCGTCTGAGCTTCCTTCTCGGTGGTCTCCTTGGATCTGCGTCTGAGCTTCCTTCTCGGTGGTCTCCTTGGATCTGCGTCTGAGCTTCCTTCTCGGTGGTCTCCTTGGATCTGCGTCTGAGCTTCCTTCTCGGTGGTCTCCTTGGATCTGCGTCTGAGCTTCCTTCTCGGTGGTCTCCTTGGATCTGCGTCTGAGCTTCCTTCTCGGTGGTCTCCTTGGATCTGCGTCTGAGCTTCCTTCTCGGTGGTCTCCTTGGATCTGCGTCTGAGCTTCCTTCTCGGTGGTCTCCTTTGGATCTCCGTCTGAGCTTCCTCTCGGTGGTCTCCTTGGATTCTGCGTCTGAGCTTCCTTCTCGGTGGTCTCCTTGGATCTGCGTCTGAGCTCCTTCTCGGTGGTCTCCTTGGATCTGCGTCTGAGCTTCCTTCTCGGTGGTCTCCTTTGATCTCCGTCTGAGCTTCCTTCTCGGTGGTCTCCTTGGATGGATCTGCGTCTGAGCTTCCTTCTCGGTGGTCTCCTTTGATCTGCGTCTGAGCTTCCTTCTCGGTGGTCTCCTTGGATCTGCGTCTGAGCTTCCTTCTCGGTGGTCTCCTTTGATCTGCGTCTGAGCTTCCTTCTCGGTGGTCTCCTTGGATCTGCGTCTGAGCTTCCTTCTCGGTGGTCTCCTTGGATCTGCGTCTGAGCTTCCTTCTCGGTGGTCTCCTTGGATCTGCGTCTGAGCTTCCTTCTCGGTGGTCTCCTTGGATCTGCGTCTGAGCTTCCTTCTCGGTGGTCTCCTTTGATCTGCGTCTGAGCTTCCTTCTCGGTGGTCTCCTTGGATCTGCGTCTGAGCTTCCTTCTCGGTGGTCTCCTTTGATCTGCGTCTGAGCTTCCTTCTCGGTGGTCTCCTTGGATCTGCGTCTGAGCTTCCTTCTCGGTGGTCTCCTTGGATCTGCGTCTGAGCTTCCTTCTCGGTGGTCTCCTTGGATCTGCGTCTGAGCTTCCTTCTCGGTGGTCTCCTTTGATAGAGGCCTGGAACCCACCCGTTGGCCTCGGAGAGCCACCGGGTGGTCTCCTTTGATAGAGGCCTGGAACCCACCCGTTGGCCTCGGAGAGCCACCGGGTGGTCTCCTTTGATAGAGGCCTGGAACCCACCCGTTGGCCTCGGAGAGCCACCGTACCATGTACTAGCCACCGTACTTCCTTCTCGGTGGTCTCCTTTGATAGAGGCCTGGAACCGACCCGTTGGCCTCGGAGAGCCACCGGGTGGTCTCCTTTGATAGAGGCCTGGAACCCACCCGTTGGCCTCGGAGAGCCACCGGGTGGTCTCCTTTGATAGAGGCCTGGAACCCACCCGTTGGCCTCGGAGAGCCACCGGGTGGTCTCCTTTGATAGAGGCCTGGAACCCACCCGTTGGCCTCGGAGAGCCACCGGGTGGTCTCCTTTGATAGAGGCCTGGAACCGACCCGTTGGCCTCGGAGAGCCACCGGGTGGTCTCCTTTGATAGAGGCCTGGAACCCACCCGTTGGCCTCGGAGAGCCACCGGGTGGTCTCCTTTGATAGAGGCCTGGAACCCACCCGTTGGCCTCGGAGAGCCACCGGGTGGTCTCCTTTGATAGAGGCCTGGAACCCACCCGTTGGCCTCGGAGAGCCACCGGGTGGTCTCCTTTGATAGAGGCCTGGAACCCACCCGTTGGCCTCGGAGAGCCACCGGGTGGTCTCCTTTGATAGAGGCCTGGAACCGACCCGTTGGCCTCGGAGAGCCACCGGGTGGTCTCCTTTGATAGAGGCCTGGAACCGACCGTTGGCCTCGGAGAGCCACCGGGTGGTCTCCTTTGATAGAGGCCTGGAACCCACCCGTTGGCCTCGGAGAGCCACCGGGTGGTCTCCTTTGATAGAGGCCCGGAACCCACCCGTTGGCCTCGGAGAGCCACCGGGTGGTCTCCTTTGATAGAGGCCTGGAACCGACCCGTTGGCCTCGGAGAGCCACCGGGTGGTCTCCTTTGATAGAGGCCTGGAACCCACCCGTTGGCCTCGGAGAGCCACCGGGTGGTCTCCTTTGATAGAGGCCTGGAACCCACCCGTTGGCCTCGGAGAGCCACCGGGTGGTCTCCTTTGATAGAGGCCTGGAACCCACCCGTTGGCCTCGGAGAGCCACCGGGTGGTCTCCTTTGATAGAGGCCTGGAACCGACCCGTTGGCCTCGGAGAGCCACCGGGTGGTCTCCTTTGATAGAGGCCTGGAACCCACCCGTTGCCTCGGAGAGCCACCGGGTGGTCTCCTTTGATAGAGGCCCGGAACCCACCCGTTGGCCTCGGAGAGCCACCGGGTGGTCTCCTTTGATAGAGGCCTGGAACCGACCCGTTGGCCTCGGAGAGCCACCGGGTGGTCTCCTTTGATAGAGGCCTGGAACCCACCCGTTGGCCTCGGAGAGCCACCGGGTGGTCTCCTTTGATAGAGGCCTGGAACCCACCCGTTGGCCTCGGAGAGCCACCGGGTGGTCTCCTTTGATAGAGGCCTGGAACCGACCCGTTGGCCTCGGAGAGCCACCGGGTGGTCTCCTTTGATAGAGGCCTGGAACCCACCCGTTGGCCTCGGAGAGCCACCGGGTGGTCTCCTTTGATAGAGGCCTGGAACCGACCCGTTGGCCTCGGAGAGCCACCGGGTGGTCTCCTTTGATAGATGCCTGGAACCCACCCGTTGGCCTCGGAGAGCCACCGGGTGGTCTCCTTTGATAGAGGCCTGGAACCGACCCGTTGGCCTCGGAGAGCCACCGGGTGGTCTCCTTTGATAGAGGCCTGGAACCCACCCGTTGGCCTCGGAGAGCCACCGGGTGGTCTCCTTTGATAGAGGCCTGGAACCGACCCGTTGGCCTCGGAGAGCCACCGGGTGGTCTCCTTTGATAGAGGCCTGGAACCCACCCGTTGGCCTCGGAGAGCCACCGGGTGGTCTCCTTTGATAGAGGCCTGGAACCCACCGTTGGCCTCGGAGAGCCACCGGGTGGTCTCCTTTGATAGAGGCCTGGAACCGACCCGTTGGCCTCGGAGAGCCACCGGGTGGTCTCCTTTGATAGAGGCCTGGAACCCACCCGTTGGCCTCGGAGAGCCACCGGGTGGTCTCCTTTGATAGAGGCCTGGAACCCACCCGTTGGCCTCGGAGAGCCACCGGGTGGTCTCCTTTGATAGAGGCCTGGAACCCACCCGTTGGCCTCGGAGAGCCACCGGGTGGTCTCCTTTGATAGAGGCCTGGAACCGACCCGTTGGCCTCGGAGAGCCACCGGGTGGTCTCCTTTGATAGAGGCCTGGAACCCACCCGTTGGCCTCGGAGAGCCACCGGGTGGTCTCCTTTGATAGAGGCCCGGAACCCACCCGTTGGCCTCGGAGAGCCACCGGGTGGTCTCCTTTGATAGAGGCCTGGAACCGACCCGTTGGCCTCGGAGAGCCACCGGGTGGTCTCCTTTGATAGAGGCCTGGAACCCACCCGTTGGCCTCGGAGAGCCACCGGGTGGTCTCCTTTGATAGAGGCCTGGAACCCACCCGTTGGCCTCGGAGAGCCACCGGGTGGTCTCCTTTGATAGAGGCCTGGAACCGACCCGTTGGCCTCGGAGAGCCACCGGGTGGTCTCCTTTGATAGAGGCCTGGAACCCACCCGTTGGCCTCGGAGAGCCACCGGGTGGTCTCCTTTGATAGAGGCCTGGAACCGACCCGTTGGCCTCGGAGAGCCACCGGGTGGTCTCCTTTGATAGAGGCCTGGAACCCACCCGTTGGCCTCGGAGAGCCACCGGGTGGTCTCCTTTGATAGAGGCCTGGAACCGACCCGTTGGCCTCGGAGAGCCACCGGGTGGTCTCCTTTGATAGAGGCCTGGAACCGACCCGTTGGCCTCGGAGAGCCACCGGGTGGTCTCCTTTGATAGAGGCCTGGAACCGACCCGTTGGCCTCGGAGAGCCACCGGGTGGTCTCCTTTGATAGAGGCCTGGAACCGACCCGTTGGCCTCGGAGAGCCACCGGGTGGTCTCCTTTGATAGAGGCCTGGAACCCACCCGTTGGCCTCGGAGAGCCACCGGGTGGTCTCCTTTGATAGAGGCCTGGAACCGACCCGTTGGCCTCGGAGAGCCACCGGGTGGTCTCCTTTGATAGAGGCCTGGAACCCACCCGTTGGCCTCGGAGAGCCACCGGGTGGTCTCCTTTGATAGAGGCCTGGAACCGACCCGTTGGCCTCGGAGAGCCACCGGGTGGTCTCCTTTGATAGAGGCCTGGAACCCACCCGTTGGCCTCGGAGAGCCACCGGGTGGTCTCCTTTGATAGAGGCCTGGAACCCACCCGTTGGCCTCGGAGAGCCACCGGGTGGTCTCCTTTGATAGAGGCCTGGAACCCACCCGTTGGCCTCGGAGAGCCACCGTACCATGTACTAGCCACCGTACTTCCTTCTCGGTGGTCTCCTTTGATAGAGGCCTGGAACCGACCCGTTGGCCTCGGAGAGCCACCGGGTGGTCTCCTTTGATAGAGGCCTGGAACCCACCCGTTGGCCTCGGAGAGCCACCGGGTGGTCTCCTTTGATAGAGGCCTGGAACCCACCCGTTGGCCTCGGAGAGCCACCGGGTGGTCTCCTTTGATAGAGGCCTGGAACCCACCCGTTGGCCTCGGAGAGCCACCGGGTGGTCTCCTTTGATAGAGGCCTGGAACCGACCCGTTGCCTCGGAGAGCCACCGGGTGGTCTCCTTTGATAGAGGCCTGGAACCCACCCGTTGGCCTCGGAGAGCCACCGGGTGGTCTCCTTTGATAGAGGCCTGGAACCCACCCGTTGGCCTCGGAGAGCCACCGGGTGGTCTCCTTTGATAGAGGCCTGGAACCCACCCGTTGGCCTCGGAGAGCCACCGGGTGGTCTCCTTTGATAGAGGCCTGGAACCCACCCGTTGGCCTCGGAGAGCCACCGGGTGGTCTCCTTTGATAGAGGCCTGGAACCGACCCGTTGGCCTCGGAGAGCCACCGGGTGGTCTCCTTTGATAGAGGCCTGGAACCGACCCGTTGGCCTCGGAGAGCCACCGGGTGGTCTCCTTTGATAGAGGCCTGGAACCCACCCGTTGGCCTCGGAGAGCCACCGGGTGGTCTCCTTTGATAGAGGCCCGGAACCCACCCGTTGGCCTCGGAGAGCCACCGGGTGGTCTCCTTTGATAGAGGCCTGGAACCGACCCGTTGGCCTCGGAGAGCCACCGGGTGGTCTCCTTTGATAGAGGCCTGGAACCCACCCGTTGGCCTCGGAGAGCCACCGGGTGGTCTCCTTTGATAGAGGCCTGGAACCCACCCGTTGGCCTCGGAGAGCCACCGGGTGGTCTCCTTTGATAGAGGCCTGGAACCCACCCGTTGGCCTCGGAGAGCCACCGGGTGGTCTCCTTTGATAGAGGCCTGGAACCGACCCGTTGGCCTCGGAGAGCCACCGGGTGGTCTCCTTTGATAGAGGCCTGGAACCCACCCGTTGGCCTCGGAGAGCCACCGGGTGGTCTCCTTTGATAGAGGCCCGGAACCCACCCGTTGGCCTCGGAGAGCCACCGGGTGGTCTCCTTTGATAGAGGCCTGGAACCGACCCGTTGGCCTCGGAGAGCCACCGGGTGGTCTCCTTTGATAGAGGCCTGGAACCCACCCGTTGGCCTCGGAGAGCCACCGGGTGGTCTCCTTTGATAGAGGCCTGGAACCCACCCGTTGGCCTCGGAGAGCCACCGGGTGGTCTCCTTTGATAGAGGCCTGGAACCGACCCGTTGGCCTCGGAGAGCCACCGGGTGGTCTCCTTTGATAGAGGCCTGGAACCCACCCGTTGGCCTCGGAGAGCCACCGGGTGGTCTCCTTTGATAGAGGCCTGGAACCGACCCGTTGGCCTCGGAGAGCCACCGGGTGGTCTCCTTTGATAGAGGCCTGGAACCCACCCGTTGGCCTCGGAGAGCCACCGGGTGGTCTCCTTTGATAGAGGCCTGGAACCGACCCGTTGGCCTCGGAGAGCCACCGGGTGGTCTCCTTTGATAGAGGCCTGGAACCCACCCGTTGGCCTCGGAGAGCCACCGGGTGGTCTCCTTTGATAGAGGCCTGGAACCGACCCGTTGGCCTCGGAGAGCCACCGGGTGGTCTCCTTTGATAGAGGCCTGGAACCCACCCGTTGGCCTCGGAGAGCCACCGGGTGGTCTCCTTTGATAGAGGCCTGGAACCCACCCGTTGGCCTCGGAGAGCCACCGGGTGGTCTCCTTTGATAGAGGCCTGGAACCGACCCGTTGGCCTCGGAGAGCCACCGGGTGGTCTCCTTTGATAGAGGCCTGGAACCCACCCGTTGGCCTCGGAGAGCCACCGGGTGGTCTCCTTTGATAGAGGCCTGGAACCCACCCGTTGGCCTCGGAGAGCCACCGGGTGGTCTCCTTTGATAGAGGCCTGGAACCCACCCGTTGGCCTCGGAGAGCCACCGGGTGGTCTCCTTTGATAGAGGCCTGGAACCGACCCGTTGGCCTCGGAGAGCCACCGGGTGGTCTCCTTTGATAGAGGCCTGGACCCACCCGTTGGCCTCGGAGAGCCACCGGGTGGTCTCCTTTGATAGAGGCCCGGAACCCACCCGTTGGCCTCGGAGAGCCACCGGGTGGTCTCCTTTGATAGAGGCCTGGAACCGACCCGTTGGCCTCGGAGAGCCACCGGGTGGTCTCCTTTGATAGAGGCCTGGAACCCACCCGTTGGCCTCGGAGAGCCACCGGGTGGTCTCCTTTGATAGAGGCCTGGAACCCACCCGTTGGCCTCGGAGAGCCACCGGGTGGTCTCCTTTGATAGAGGCCTGGAACCGACCCGTTGGCCTCGGAGAGCCACCGGGTGGTCTCCTTTGATAGAGGCCTGGAACCCACCCGTTGGCCTCGGAGAGCCACCGGGTGGTCTCCTTTGATAGAGGCCTGGAACCGACCCGTTGGCCTCGGAGAGCCACCGGGTGTCTCCTTTGATAGAGGCCTGGAACCCACCCGTTGGCCTCGGAGAGCCACCGGGTGGTCTCCTTTGATAGAGGCCTGGAACCGACCCGTTGGCCTCGGAGAGCCACCGGGTGGTCTCCTTTGATAGAGGCCTGGAACCGACCCGTTGGCCTCGGAGAGCCACCGGGTGGTCTCCTTTGATAGAGGCCTGGAACCGACCCGTTGGCCTCGGAGAGCCACCGGGTGGTCTCCTTTGATAGAGGCCTGGAACCGACCCGTTGGCCTCGGAGAGCCACCGGGTGGTCTCCTTTGATAGAGGCCTGGAACCCACCCGTTGGCCTCGGAGAGCCACCGGGTGGTCTCCTTTGATAGAGGCCTGGAACCCACCCGTTGGCCTCGGAGAGCCACCGGGTGGTCTCCTTTGATAGAGCCTGGAACCGACCCGTTGGCCTCGGAGAGCCACCGGGTGGTCTCCTTTGATAGAGGCCTGGAACCGACCGTTGGCCTCGGAGAGCCACCGGGTGGTCTCCTTTGATAGAGGCCTGGAACCCACCCGTTGGCCTCGGAGAGCCACCGGGTGGTCTCCTTTGATAGAGGCCTGGAACCCACCCGTTGGCCTCGGAGAGCCACCGGGTGGTCTCCTTTGATAGAGGCCTGGAACCGACCCGTTGGCCTCGGAGAGCCACCGGGTGGTCTCCTTTGATAGAGGCCTGGAACCCACCCGTTGGCCTCGGAGAGCCACCGGGTGGTCTCCTTTGATAGAGGCCTGGAACCCACCCGTTGGCCTCGGAGAGCCACCGGGTGGTCTCCTTTGATAGAGGCCTGGAACCCACCCGTTGGCCTCGGAGAGCCACCGGGTGGTCTCCTTTGATAGAGGCCTGGAACCGACCCGTTGGCCTCGGAGAGCCACCGGGTGGTCTCCTTTGATAGAGGCCTGGAACCCACCCGTTGGCCTCGGAGAGCCACCGGGTGGTCTCCTTTGATAGAGGCCTGGAACCGACCCGTTGGCCTCGGAGAGCCACCGGGTGGTCTCCTTTGATAGAGGCCTGGAACCGACCCGTTGGCCTCGGAGAGCCACCGGGTGGTCTCCTTTGATAGAGGCCTGGAACCCACCCGTTGGCCTCGGAGAGCCACCGGGTGGTCTCCTTTGATAGAGGCCTGGAACCGACCCGTTGGCCTCGGAGAGCCACCGGGTGGTCTCCTTTGATAGAGGCCTGGAACCGACCCGTTGGCCTCGGAGAGCCACCGGGTGGTCTCCTTTGATAGAGGCCTGGAACCGACCCGTTGGCCTCGGAGAGCCACCGGGTGGTCTCCTTTGATAGAGGCCTGGAACCGACCCGTTGGCCTCGGAGAGCCACCGGGTGGTCTCCTTTGATAGAGGCCTGGAACCGACCCGTTGGCCTCGGAGAGCCACCGGGTGGTCTCCTTTGATAGAGGCCTGGAACCCACCCGTTGGCCTCGGAGAGCCACCGGGTGGTCTCCTTTGATAGAGGCCTGGAACCGACCCGTTGGCCTCGGAGAGCCACCGGGTGGTCTCCTTTGATAGAGGCCTGGAACCCACCCGTTGGCCTCGGAGAGCCACCGGGTGGTCTCCTTTGATAGAGGCCTGGAACCGACCCGTTGGCCTCGGAGAGCCACCGGGTGGTCTCCTTTGATAGAGGCCTGGAACCCACCCGTTGGCCTCGGAGAGCCACCGGGTGGTCTCCTTTGATAGAGGCCTGGAACCCACCCGTTGGCCTCGGAGAGCCACCGGGTGGTCTCCTTTGATAGAGGCCTGGAACCGACCCGTTGGCCTCGGAGAGCCACCGGGTGGTCTCCTTTGATAGAGGCCTGGAACCGACCCGTTGGCCTCGGAGAGCCACCGGGTGGTCTCCTTTGATAGAGGCCTGGAACCCACCCGTTGGCCTCGGAGAGCCACCGGGTGGTCTCCTTTGATAGAGGCCTGGAACCGACCCGTTGGCCTCGGAGAGCCACCGGGTGGTCTCCTTTGATAGAGGCCTGGAACCGACCCGTTGGCCTCGGAGAGCCACCGGGTGGTCTCCTTTGATAGAGGCCTGGAACCGACCCGTTGGCCTCGGAGAGCCACCGGGTGGTCTCCTTTGATAGAGGCCTGGAACCGACCCGTTGGCCTCGGAGAGCCACCGGGTGGTCTCCTTTGATAGAGGCCTGGAACCGACCCGTTGGCCTCGGAGAGCCACCGGGTGGTCTCCTTTGATAGAGGCCTGGAACCCACCCGTTGGCCTCGGAGAGCCACCGGGTGGTCTCCTTTGATAGAGGCCTGGAACCGACCCGTTGGCCTCGGAGAGCCACCGGGTGGTCTCCTTTGATAGAGGCCTGGAACCCACCCGTTGGCCTCGGAGAGCCACCGGGTGGTCTCCTTTGATAGAGGCCTGGAACCGACCCGTTGGCCTCGGAGAGCCACCGGGTGGTCTCCTTTGATAGAGGCCTGGAACCCACCCGTTGGCCTCGGAGAGCCACCGGGTGGTCTCCTTTGATAGAGGCCTGGAACCCACCCGTTGGCCTCGGAGAGCCACCGGGTGGTCTCCTTTGATAGAGGCCTGGAACCCACCCGTTGGCCTCGGAGAGCCACCGGGTGGTCTCCTTTGATAGAGGCCTGGAACCGACCCGTTGGCCTCGGAGAGCCACCGGGTGGTCTCCTTTGATAGAGGCCTGGAACCCACCCGTTGGCCTCGGAGAGCCACCGGGTGGTCTCCTTTGATAGAGGCCTGGAACCGACCCGTTGGCCTCGGAGAGCCACCGGGTGGTCTCCTTTGATAGAGGCCTGGAACCCACCCGTTGGCCTCGGAGAGCCACCGGGTGGTCTCCTTTGATAGAGGCCTGGAACCGACCGTTGGCCTCGGAGAGCCACCGGGTGGTCTCCTTTGATAGAGGCCTGGAACCGACCCGTTGGCCTCGGAGAGCCACCGGGTGGTCTCCTTTGATAGAGGCCTGGAACCGACCCGTTGGCCTCGGAGAGCCACCGGGTGGTCTCCTTTGATAGAGGCCTGGAACCCACCCGTTGGCCTCGGAGAGCCACCGGGTGGTCTCCTTTGATAGAGGCCTGGAACCGACCCGTTGGCCTCGGAGAGCCACCGGGTGGTCTCCTTTGATAGAGGCCTGGAACCCACCCGTTGGCCTCGGAGAGCCACCGTACCATGTCGCTAACGCCGCCCCGCCGGAATCCACCTGTTGCAGGGATCCGCCGGAATCCACCTGTTGCAGGGATCCGCCGGAATCCACCTGTTGCAGGGATCCGCCGGAATCCACCTGTTGCAGGGATCCGCCGGAATCCACCTGTTGCAGGGATCCGCCGGAATCCACCTGTTGCAGGGATCCGCCGGAATCCACCTGTTGCAGGGATCCGCCGGAATCCACCTGTTGCAGGGATCCGCCGGAATCCACCTGTTGCAGGGATCCGCCGGAATCCACCTGTTGCAGGGATCCGCCGGAATCCACCTGTTGCAGGGATCCGCCGGAATCCACCTGTTGCAGGGATCCGCCGGAATCCACCTGTTGCAGGGATCCGCCGGAATCCACCTGTTGCAGGGATCCGCCGGAATCCACCTGTTGCAGGGATCCGCCGGAATCCACCTGTTGCAGGGATCCGCCGGAATCCACCTGTTGCAGGGATCCGCCGGAATCCACCTGTTGCAGGGATCCGCCGGAATCCACCTGTTGCAGGGATCCGCCGGAATCCACCTGTTGCAGGGATCCGCCGGAATCCACCTGTTGCAGGGATCCGCCGGAATCCACCTGTTGCAGGGATCCGCCGGAATCCACCTGTTGCAGGGATCCGCCGGAATCCACCTGTTGCAGGGATCCGCCGGAATCCACCTGTTGCAGGGATCCGCCGGAATCCACCTGTTGCAGGGATCCGCCGGAATCCACCTGTTGCAGGGATCCGCCGGAATCCACCTGTTGCAGGGATCCGCCGGAATCCACCTGTTGCAGGGATCCGCCGGAATCCACCTGTTGCAGGGATCCGCCGGAATCCACCTGTTGCAGGGATCCGCCGGAATCCACCTGTTGCAGGGATCCGCCGGAATCCACCTGTTGCAGGGATCCGCCGGAATCCACCTGTTGCAGGGATCCGCCGGAATCCACCTGTTGCAGGGATCCGCCGGAATCCACCTGTTGCAGGGATCCGCCGGAATCCACCTGTTGCAGGGATCCGCCGGAATCCACCTGTTGCAGGGATCCGCCGGAATCCACCTGTTGCAGGGATCCGCCGGAATCCACCTGTTGCAGGGATCCGCCGGAATCCACCTGTTGCAGGGATCCGCCGGAATCCACCTGTTGCAGGGATCCGCCGGAATCCACCTGTTGCAGGGATCCGCCGGAATCCACCTGTTGCAGGGATCCGCCGGAATCCACCTGTTGCAGGGATCCGCCGGAATCCACCTGTTGCAGGGATCCGCCGGAATCCACCTGTTGCAGGGATCCGCCGGAATCCACCTGTTGCAGGGATCCGCCGGAATCCACCTGTTGCAGGGATCCGCCGGAATCCACCTGTTGCAGGGATCCGCCGGAATCCACCTGTTGCAGGGATCCGCCGGAATCCACCTGTTGCAGGGATCCGCCGGAATCCACCTGTTGCAGGGATCCGCCGGAATCCACCTGTTGCAGGGATCCGCCGGAATCCACCTGTTGCAGGGATCCGAGGCAATCAGATATCTCGTCTTGACTAGTAGACTTCACCGGGAGTGTCTGATGCTAGAAGCTTCAGGGATATTTCAAGGGGATATACGGAGAAAATGTGGCTGATGTTGCTATGTTTAACTTGGGTCTCACTTCTGCCCAGTTGCGGCGGATAAGCGGGGGAAGAGGGGGTGGGGGAGGGCAGCTCCCCCTCCACTCAAGAAGTTGGGGGGGGGGCAAACATATGATTTTGCCCCCCCCCCCATAAATGTGTAATAGGGGCTCTCCAATAAGTTGACCGAGGTCCCGAGGTGCCCCCAGCCAGCCTGAGGGCCCTCTAAGGCCGACAGAAGACCCTCAGTCGGCCTGAGTAGGCCCTCGGTAGGCCTGAGGGGTCTTCGGAAGGACTGAGACTTCAACATGGGCCTTTCCGACGTGTTTTGCGACCATTTAGAGACCCTGCAAAATATAGTGGCCTAAATCCGAGGAGATACCATTTCGCGGCATTTATTTTGGGGAGATTTGCCCGTGGGAAGGGGGCCTTTCGCCGTGGGGGAGGGGACATTTGGCCGAGGGGGCCCCTGGTTTTATTTGCCTCCCCCCATCCGAAAATACCTTTCGCCGCCACGGCTTCTGCCTTTATCCATGCTTCTGCCATCGCCCAGCTCCTCTTCTGCCATCGCCCAGCTCCTCTTCCTCCATCACGCCACTGTTTTCACCCCACATCCTCTTCCTTCATACCGAATTCCATTTCCGCTGCCGTATCTGACCTCTCCGCTCGTTCGGGGCAGCCATCTGGTCTTGATGGTCCCGGCAGTCTCCGGCGAAGGAGTCATTTCTCCCACCGTGCCGCGCTATCAGAAGGCACCGACTCCGTGGCTTCAGCCCCGCCCCGGCTATCGCGAGCTCCGGCTCACAGCTCCATGGTTCATACCTGATGCTCCCTCGCGCCGCCAAATTGCCCATTTCCCCGCCAAACTGCCCAAATCCGACCGTATTTCCTGCTCGATTGGTGAAATCGAGCATACAGCGACGCTTAAGAGGTCGGTATATATCCCCAGATATGACCGGTAATTTGTGGGTGACGAGATTTGGTGGCGTGAAGTGTACGGCTAGTTTTATTATCGGCTACCGGTTGACCCCGGATTCGGTCTCGCCGTCGCTTCCGCTGCCAATGCTATCGCCATCGGTCCCATCGCCATCGCCACAGCCCTCCGCATCTGTCATTGCTACTGTTATCAGTGTCAAAGCCATCATCGCGGACGTCAGTACCATTGCCATAGGTCATTTGCCATGGCAGGGGTCCCACGGTCATCGTTGTGGCTATCGGTACTGTTCCCATCGCCATCGGTACCGCTGCCATCGCCATCGGCTGTTTTACCATGCCGTGGTCACGGCTCTATCCGCCATCACAGCACGAACATAAAAAGGCTGGTGGACAGCCGCCCGGCCGGCCAGGCCAAACCACAGCTGGCCGTCACTATCGGCTGCAAGCAATGCCATCTGTTGCTGTCGCTCACAGTGCGGCAGCCTTGTCGGGCCGCCCTTTGATCCAGTCGTTAACGATAGGCGTGCTCCATAAACCCCGCCAACGGTGGTGAGGTGCAGCTCTCGGCCGACTTTGTTCAAGCGGAAAGCACAGACACCTGGGTCACGTGCTTTGTCCGTGATTGTGGTCAGTGAAGTGTACTGATCGAGTTAGGCTGCAGGGTTTGCTTGATGCGTGGGTGATGTGATAACGTTTTTTGGAATTATTCGTCACCCTGTTTAGAAAAAAAAATGCGAGAACTGCAGAAACAACTAATGACGGACATTTTTGACAGCGTGCAATTTCAGAGATTTACTGAGATTGAAGTGAGCGCTGTGCTCCTTTTGTCCGTCACATCAGCACAAAATCACGAAAACGTTGCTTTCAGCCTTCTATGTTGACTTATGTTTTCTTCTTCTTCTCAAAGTCAAAGCAATTAATCAATCTACGGGTTGTTGCCGCTCTTCACAAAAAGAGAACGCTGCTAACCTTTATGGAATCCCCATTCCATTGCAGAAGCCAGGCAATGATATTGGACTTAACCCGCGACTTACTGGGGGGTATTTTTTGCCCCCCCCCCCCCCTCCTCCCTTCCCGTTATTTTGCAATAACTCCTAAACGAACACCAGTATCGTTATCAAACTTGCAGTACCTTCTCTCACATCAATTCTACACATGTTAGAAAAGGAAAAATATGAGGTTATGATAGGTCAACCGGGAATGACGTCAGAGTGACGTCATGTTCTTCGGTTTTTGTTGCAAAATAATGGTTTGCGGAAAACGCTGTCAAAGGTACGATGATTGAGATAAACTCAATTGTTTTCAATCAAATAACTGACAATAGATCGGGCTATCAAACTGATATCTCGGATTTTTTCAGGTTTTTTTAATTCAAAATTTTGAGAAATCCAAATACAATTATTTTTTAATAAAATTGTCAAGAAAAAATCAGAATGATCCAAAAACCGGAATAAATGTGATCGAGACGTGTGCGGTGAATATGTGTACCAAATTTGAAGTCGATATCTTCAAACATGACTGAGTTATGACCTTTAAATGACAAAAATCGACCACCTCTCACAGCATTACTTTGCATTAAAAACGCATTTCCATTTGTGCTTTTTACTTCTATTTATATGGAACAAACAATGTTCTAAGGTCATTTTATGCGTTCTAGACGAAAAACAAACCCACAAACATGTGTTACAACGCCTAATGACCGTAATCTGAAGTTTGACCTCGTGACCTCGGATGACCTTGACCTGACACAAGATCATAAACAGCTTCGAAAGGTACTTAGAAGTGTCAGACACACGAATCATACCGATTTATCGACAGCTTATGCGTTTAATATCGCAATTTTGCGCGACAACTCCATCCATCGAGACCTTTTGACACAGTCAAACATTTTGCACTTTACCTGACCTGTGACGCCATCGGTGACCCCGAGGTCAACAATATTATGTTTCCCTCGATAAACTTACCAGGGCTATCGAATGCCGTTTGAATTTTTACATTCGGTCCAGTAGTTCCGGAGATCCGAGGGGGGGGGGGCAAAAAAATACCCCCCCCCCCCCCCTCAGTAAGTCGCGTTATGAAATATACCCCAGTAACTCGCGGGTTAATGGATGACGCATACTAATCGTTCGAACGTTAGCCTCACAATTTCAATTAAACATTTAATAATTCCATGACAATTCTGGTTATTTCCTGTTGTGAAATGTATTTATGATCTGAATAATTATTAGCATGTAAGCGGAGTTTCGCTTGTATGAGTTAGCAACTTATATTGAACCTTTTCCGCACAACAATGCAATCTTTCGGGGCTCAGAAGGATGTATTCGTAAACGCAATACCACGGATTCAGTAATGTTTTCCTTCACTTTACAGTTTACAGTAAGGGCTTCTCCGGTGGTTGTTATGGCAGAGCATTTGAGCCCTGCCTAAAATGGAGATAGTATGTCGTGGGCTTTGCACTTTTAAACTAAGTGCAATGCTGACCATTCAGCCCAGTATCACACGTATAGGTAAACCCCCATGCATAAATGGTGTTCGCTAGATTTATGTGAAAACATACTAGCAGCAATACTATGAAAGCGAAGGTCAGGAACCGTTCCGGTCCCGGTTTCCGTCCCGTCCTCGTTCCAGTTGGGGTCGAATCTCGCCGCCTCTGCCTCGAATCACCATCCCAAATGTTTTCTCCGATCTGCCAGAGCAAAGCGTCGAATGTTGTGTCGCACTTTAATTGCATTGATGGCAGTGCTTTGATGTCACATCTATTGTGGCGAAAAGAGCCTTTGCAGCTAAATAGCCGAAGAGGCGGAGAGGGGCGGGGAGGTAGAGATAGGAGGAGAGGGGAGGGGCGGGGAGGTAGGAGAGAGGAGGCTCCTCGCCTCAAAGCCGCTCCGGCTTTGGTTGACGCCGACGGCGGAGAGCTTTTCTCCTCGAGTCGCTGTCGTCGCCTCACCCGCGCCTGTCAGGCGGCGACAGGCGGGACAGGCGTGCTGACAGACGTGACGTGTGACAGGCGACTCCGCCGAGGGTCCGACAGGCGGCACAGGCGGACAGGCGGACAGGCGGACAGGCGGACAGGCGGACAGGCGGACAGGCGGACAGGCGGACAGGCGGACAGGCGGACAGGCGTGCTGACAGGCGTGACGTGTGACAGGCGACTCCGCCGAGGGTCCGACAGGCAGACAGGCGGACAGGCGGACAGGCGGACAGGCGGACAGGCGGACAGGCGGCACAGGCGGGACAGGCGGGACAGGCGTGCTGACAGGCGTGACGTGTGACAGGCGACTCCGCCGAGGGTCCGACAGGCAGACAGGCGGACAGGCGGACAGGCGTGCTGACAGGTGTGACGTGTGACAGGCGACTCCGCCGAGGGTCCGACAGGCAGACAGGCGGACAGGCGGACAGGCGTGCTGACAGGTGTGACGTGTGACAGGCGACTCCGCCGAGGGTCCGACAGGCAGACAGGCGGACAGGCGGACAGGCGTGCTGACAGGTGTGACGTGTGACAGGCGACTCCGCCGAGGGTCCGACAGGCGGACAGGCGGACAGGCGGACAGGCGGACAGGCGGACAGGCGGACAGGCGGACAGGCGGACAGGCGGACAGGCGGACAGGCGGACAGGCGGACAGGCGGACAGGCGGACAGGCGGACAGGCGGACAGGCGGACAGGCGGACAGGCGGACAGGCGGACAGGCGTGCTGACAGGCGTGACGTGTGACAGGCGACTCCGCCGAGGGTCCGACAGGCAGACAGGCGGACAGGCGGACAGGCGGACAGGCGGACAGGCTGGCTGGTGGTAGATTTCGCATGATGATAGATTTCGCGAAGCGCAAAACCTCAGATGGAAAGATGATTAACTTCCAAAATGCCCAACGTACTTAAGATGCAAGATGCAAGGTGTCTTTTAGACGCATTCTCTGGTGTCACAACAGCGAAGTGCTGGCCCGTCTGTCTGCTACACGGGTCAATGCGCGGCGAAATTGCTTGTTCGCCAGCCGATTCAACTTCCAGAGCTGACACTCGACCCTATAATCAAAGCATGGCATGGCAAAGCATGGCCTACAGTGCGTGTGCGTGACAACTCCGGTTGTACTCAGCTGAAATGTCACCTAGTTAAAGCACGACCTTCAAGTCCCGTGCAATGTTTCGACATCAAAGGACCGCCGAACGAGAATGGTAGGCCCCAATGTGACTCAGCGCTCCGCCCCGGATATATTTGTAGTATTGATTTTGACTGTTTATCATGGTATAACGGGATCGATCCCGTTACAGTGCTTCGTAACTTTTGCCGACTGACAACGAACTAAATTAGGCTATTGCATAACAAGTGAGAACACAGATACATTTTAGGGAGATTTAACGCACAATTTTAGCAAAAACTCAAATTTTATTTTAAAATTTGAGATCTCCAAAAATATAGTTTCACTGCCTAATTGCATGAACCTTCCACCACTATTCCGTGTAGAAACTAACTCTCGGAAATCAGTCTCCACAAGGCAAAGGACACGTCTGACATTCACGTCAGGCATGTCATGTCAGGTACATCATGTCAGGCATGTCATGTCAGGTACATCATGTCAGACATGTCATGTCAGGTACATCATGTCAGACATGTCATGTCAGGTATATCATGTCAGACATGTCATGTCAGGTACATCATGTCAGACATGTCATGTCAGGTACATCATGTCAGACATGTCATGCCAGGTACATCATGTCAGACATGTCATGGCAGGTACATCATGTCAGACATGTCATGTCAGGTACATCATGTCAGACATGTCATGTCAGGTACATCATGTCAGACATGTCATGTCAGGTACATCATGTCAGACATGTCATGTCAGGTACATCATGTCAGACATGTCATGTCAGGTACATCATGTCAGACATGTCATGTCAGGTATATCATGTCAGACATGTCATGTCAGGTACATCATGTCAGACATGTCATGTCAGGTACATCATGTCAGACATGTCATGTCAGGTACATCATGTCAGACATGTCATGCCAGGTACATCATGTCAGACATGTCATGGCAGGTACATCATGTCAGACATGTCATGTCAGGTACATCATGTCAGACATGTCATGTCAGGTACATCATGTCAGACATGTCATGTCAGGTACATCATGTCAGACATGTCATGCCAGGTACATCATGTCAGACATGTCATGTCAGGTACATCATGTCAGACATGTCATGTCAGGTACATCATGTCAGACATGTCATGTCAGGTACATCATGTCAGACATGTCATGTCAGGTACATCATGTCAGACATGTCATGTCAGGTACATCATGTCAGACATGTCATGTCAGGTACATCATGTCAGACATGTCATGTCAGGTATATCATGTCAGACATGTCATGTCAGGTACATCATGTCAGACATGTCATGTCAGGTATATCATGTCAGACATGTCATGTCAGGTACATCATGTCAGACATGTCATGTCAGGTATATCATGTCAGACATGTCATATCAATGAATGTCATGTCATGGAAGACCCGGTGCGACCTGGTGCGATCAGAACTGCACACCCTTCGCTCAGCAATTTTGTCGCTCGGCAGTTCTGCCGCCGTGCCGTCCTCAGCTCAGCGTCTCATCATCCCAGCAGCAGCTCAGCTCAGCAGCCCGGTATGCCCTCATCAGCTCAGCAGCCCGGCGGGCGTCGCAGCCCAGCAGCAGCTCAGCTCAGCAGCCCAGCATGCCCCTCGGCTCAGCAGCCCGGCGGGCGGCGCAGCCCACCTCGGCTGAAATATTTAGCCAATCGACCGTCCGGGCGGCGGCACGTGGATTATTTGCTCAGGGCCCGCCGACTCGAGAGAGAGAGATAGGGGCTGACACGGGATGGATCGCGACCCGGGCCGACACCGCCGATTGGACGGCTCCCGGAACTGGCCAGTTTCGCGTGATTACCGTCCAAAACGACGCCTGTCGAAAACGACGCTGTCAGAAACGACGCCTGTTGAACGGACACCTGTCAGAAAAGACGCCTGTTGAACGGACACCTGTCGGAAACGACGCCAGTCGGGACGGACGCATGTTGGAACGGACGCCTGTTGGAACGGACGCCTGTTGGAACGGACGCCTGTTGGAACGGACGCCTGTCGGAACGGACGCCTGTCGGAACGGACGCCTGTCGGAACGGACGCCTGTCGGAACGGACGCTATCGGGCTGCCGTGTGGTGTATGGTGAGCTGAAGTGTTCCAGGAAGGCTCGCTCGCTGCCACGCCGACCGTCGCCACCGCGCTGCTAGTTTCCCCAGCACTGCCTCCTAATGGCGCACTCCTGGCGACAGAATTGTGCTCGGGGACCTGCGTACATACAGCATTGGCTTGATTAAGCCGACACCTATGATTGCACCCTGGTGCAGCCGCAACGGTGGAAAAAATTGGCATGCGGTTGTCAGCCTTAGACTTCGAGAGCCCTCAGCCAATAAAAAGCTATTGTGTATCGGTTTCGTTACATGCAATCAAAGGTTTCCGACATCATTAAGCCAGTTTCTATCGTTGTTGTTCACCTCGGCCCCGGATGCGGGGAGCGCTGCCCGTCGCCGCCGCGCTGCCAGTTTCCGCAGCACCGCCTCCTTACGCCGCAATAACGCACTCTCGGCGGCGGAATTGTGCTCGGGATGCCTGGGTGCAGCATTGGCTTGATTAAGCCGACACCAATGATTGCTCCCTAGTGCAGCCGCAACGGTGGAAAAAATCGACTAAACCTTGCATCACAATTGGGTAAAGTTTGTTATCATCATTATCATTAAGCAAGTTGCTGTCGTTTGTTTCACCTCGGCCCCGGATGCGGGGCAAGCTGACACCATAGGTCGGTATTATGTGATATAATATATTATGCTCTTGTGGGCGACCGTTGGTAATGGCAAGGAACAGTCGCTGCTGGATTCCTGTAAAGGAGGCGGGTTACTGTTGGGCATTCGGCATCCATTTACAACTCATTTCCGTCCTGAGCGGCTAGCTTAGCTGGGCGGTGGACGCGTGAAGTACGTTATGTTTTCTCATTATATTTCCGTCCCCATCTCCGATGTTCATTTAGGTTTGATTGATTCTCCTAGCATCGCAAGATGAATAGAAGCCTTTGTTTTTATGGATTTTTCAAGTTATATCTGTATTAACCCTCGCCCGTGCAGCGTCCGATCAGTGCGCGATCGTGCCGGAAGTTGGTACAACTTCTGTCGGAAAACGACACGGTCGGCGTGGCCCCCTAGCGTTTCGCCCCTAATTGGGCTAGAGCTTCGATTAAAAACGGGCGTATTGCTTGTTACGATCGGAAGCCAGTGATACCCGATTTTAAAGACCTAGGTCATTAGGTGACCTCTGAAGTCATGTCAATGACCCAAAATTCAACCAAATTGTAAATGCGTATAAATTGAATTTAATCAAGCTAGAATCGCGAATGAGCATATAATTATGCTAAATGGGTGCCAAATTTGAAATTAGCGTCACAAAATGTCCTAGAAACTGCCAAATTCCAAAAAGGTCATGTCAGGTCATGTCAGGTCATTTGAGGTCAGTGACCTCGGTTCACCTGTCGGGGTGCATGACCCCAGTGGAACATATAATTATATAAAACGGGTCCCATGTTTGAAATCAGCGTCACAAAATGTCCTAGAAACTGCCAGAAGCCAACAAAGTAATATGAGGTCATCGGAGGTCAGTGACCTCGGTTGACCTATGAAAAGGTCTATCGAGGTCACAATCTCAGTGGAAACCACAACTGTCACCTGGAAACACCTGTGCATATGCTCCTGAACAACACACACTATGAAACTGCACCAGTTGCAAGGAGCAATACTACGGGACGCCATTTGCGTCAGACCTTGAAAAACAAGTCAAAGATCACCGGTCATGTGACCTACAACTTAAAAATTTCAGAATGTGTCAAATTGTTCACAAGTAGGGTGCTGAAAGTTGCATCGCAATCGGTTGATATTTACGCGAATTATTCCAGAAAAACCGAGGAGGGTGGGGTGGCATCAACACCCCCCCCCCCCCCCCCCCCCCTGCACTGGCGAGGGTTAATATTTGCCTCTAGTGATCGTTATCGCAAGCTCACTCATTTTAAGATGGTGTTCGGCGTATAATTTGCTAGCAATATCTTCGATGAATGTGACAGGAATATTTGTGAAGAATGTGCCACCATTTCCATAGAGACTGAATTATGTCGGCCATGATTTTGTAGCTTAGAAATGAACATTGCTTTTCAACTAGCACTCATTCTTGATCATTCCCTCTCCGCTGACACACATTCGAAGCGATAAGAGGCTGCTTTAGAACCGACCATCTTTTGGAGGAAAAGACAGTGAAGTAACAGCGTAACCACGCGTTGCATGTGTCCCCGTCTGGAACTCCCGCGTCGACTTTATCGCTGCGCCAGTGCCGCTCCGTTCTGGCGCGGGCGTCCCTGGTTCGAATCCCATCGCCGGTATTTGTTTTTTATCGGCGAATCTTTACCAGCATGTGAAACGATCCAGTATTGAGGTCAGACAAAATGATCGATGCTACGCGTGGTTCGACCTGCCCCTAGCATGTTGGTTACGTCGACGTGGTTTCGTGGTTTCGGGACACTCAACTACCGTCGTCCGGTTTTGTTTTGATTTGGCCTGAGTCAAAAGTAGATATTGAAGGGGCTGCGTGTGTTTGTTGTTCGTCTCGTCTCCGTGGTAACTCCGTCTTGTCTCCGTCTTGTCTCCGTCTTGTCTCCGTCTTGTCTCCGTGGTAACATGGCGACTCAAAGTGGTAGCCTGCGAGCTTCTGCAACGCTTCACATCAATTTGGCATGGTATTTTGACGATTTTGTTCATCAGATTGAGTGCTGAAGCCAGGGCAGTCGAGAACTTCGCTTCAGGAGAAAGAGATTGTGGTTATTAAGTACCAATTGACTTCCGATTTACTAAATGGATTAAAACCCGCATGTGTAGCGTGTTATGAGGGTCACATGTCTCGTACAAGTAGTAAAGCTTGGATTACGTCGTGAAACGATGGCAGCGAGCTAA
The DNA here is from genome assembly GCA_036785665.1 of Chirona hameri. Taxonomy (NCBI): domain Eukaryota; kingdom Metazoa; phylum Arthropoda; class Thecostraca; order Balanomorpha; family Balanidae; genus Chirona; species Chirona hameri. Next base: position 69,894 of record JAXIVJ010002062.1, read on the forward strand.
AACCTGACGCATTCAAGTTGCCGTGCCTAACACCACCCCACAGCGCGAGTAGCGTCTTCCGTGGCTTTGGTAAACGTGTCATCTCTGGTCCACCGTCTATTTATACCTAAGTTTCGTGGCGACCTATTGATTTTCCCATGTCTTCTGGTGGTCGTCTTGAACAACCGGGAACAACCTTGTCTGTGTCTGTGTTGTGTCTGCGTAACATCGACTAACCATCCCGCTCCGCACCCTGGCAGGTGGCTGCAGACCGCTGTCTTCTATGTCTGTCAGTCTGTGTCTGTGTGTGCGTGTGCGTGTGCGTGTGCGTGTGCGTGTGCGTGTGCGTGTGCGTGTGCGTGTGCGTGTGCGTGTGCGTGTGCGTGTGTGTGTGTGTGCGTGTGTGTGTGTTTGTGTGTATGTGTGTGTGTGTGTGTGTGTGTGTGTGTGTGTGTTTGTGTGTGTGTGTGTGTGTGTGTGTGTGTGTGTGTGTGTGTGTGTGTGTGTGTATGTGTGTGACAACTGACCACTCCCTGTCAGGTGGCCGGAGGCCGCTGTGACAGTCCAGACCAGCCGGCGGCAGTCACAGACGTGTAATACCCGGGCCGGGCCGCCGCCGGTCGCCCCCGTGACCTGGCGGATCGTCCGGCCCGGTCACCGCCAGAGGCCGCTCCGGTACGCCGCAGGTGTGTGCCGCCGGCCGACGCCGCCCGCTCGCCTGTTCCGTCTCTCTGGCTCTCTCTCTCTCTCTCTCTCTCTCTCTTTCTCTCTCGCTCCTTCTCTACAGAAATACGCTGCGTCTGCCTGCTGCTACCTTCGCGATTACGTGGTGTTCCTATAGCCCGAGACTCCGGTGAATCATTCGCTGTTTTAGGATTCGCTGATTCGTCCAGCTCTTGTTGTATGAATTAATGGTCGTCCGTTTTCTTTTCGTTTCTGTATCTCTTGCTTGCGTAGTTGATGGCTGCTTTCGGACGTCGTGCATCGCATGAGTGTAACGTGCATTGTAAATAGTTCATCCCTGGCATCTCTGAGGATCTTCCATGTTCGCTGACGTCATCTTCCCAGCAAGCATGCCCGCATCTATTGGACGAATGCTTCTGAAGTTTCAGAATGAGCATGTTGGGTAGAGATGGCAGCATTGTAGATTCCTTACATATCATAATTGTGTACGTGAGGGGAGCTAAGTTGATAACTAACGATTGAAATGACAGCTACCTGACCGGATAAAGGTATGGTCTCACCAATCTTTCGAACTGAACTGATAATGTTATGTGACAACTTTATCAGTTCTCAGGTGAGCCGAAGCATCGTCATCAAGCCGAAGTGCTCCTTGGTGTCGAAATGGGAAATTTACTATGTTTGTGTCTGACGCAATGAAGCTAGTCGTCCAAAATCTAATTGTCCATGTAAATCTCATTTTTGTGACGTAAGATGTCACAAACGTGAAACAGTATTTCACGCAGGTACGTGAATTGGATGAGACAAGGTTGTCCGGGATGTCTGTGCCTACCGGCTATGATAAACAGAGAACACGCTATTAAACCTACCGTTTTTAAAAGTGCAATTGTGATCCAGTATATCGATGAAAGCAAAGTGTAGACTCACTGGCGGATCTAGGGTTCGAGAATGGGGGGGATAACATTTCGCTCTGCTTCATCAGCGAAAAGTTGTTGACCGGGGGGGGGGGGGGGCGGGGCGGGTGGAGTCGGGTCGTCGCGCGAAAAGTCGTTGAGCGGAGGTGGGGTGCCTGGTCCTCAAAGCGAAAATCATTGACCGGAGGGGAGTTTTTATTCTTCCTTATTATCACTTCTTACAGCCAATCCACGCGGGGCGGGGAACATCCTTGTATTGAATGCCCGCCATGTTCCTGTGGGCTGCATTTGCCCCTCCCCATAATGCCCTCACCCCTGGATCCGCCAGTGGTAAAAAAAAACAGACAAACCCAAGTTTACCTCTTCTGTCGTTTTCAGACATTTTTGTAACTGAGTTCATGCTGAGTCTGATCTTGACTAGTTGGAAATGCTAAAAATTGTGAGACCTCTACTCATAGCACCCATAAAATGCACCGGGATAGGTACCTAAGCATGGTGCAAAATGGGTGTCAGATTTAAAATTGGTATCTGAAATTTCTTGAGTGGATATGACCTGAGGCCAAAGTAGCCATCCCATGGTATAGTCATTTAAATTGACCTTGACAATGACAAATATTTACTTTACCTACACATTCACAAAGTGTGAATTTTATTTGGCTACATGTTTACAGGGAAAGGGAAAACAACGATACCAAAGTCCCAGTCACAATAACTCAAATACTGTCGAAATGCGTTCCACGCACGCTATTCAGCTCTATAAACTTCGGCGCCAAAACGCGACGTTTTTTTAACTTACGTTAGTTGTAAGAATCGCTCCAGATCTAAAATAGCGCCAGACGTGTCACGCATATTTGGAAATGTCGAATACAAAGTCAAGACCCATCATACTTAGGTTCATAAGTGGCGTACCGAGTATCAGGTCATGCAGGTCATGACCTAGTCCTTTGGACCCGAGGCGCCCATGCAAAGCTGGCGCCACTCCGATCAGTCACGGCGCCTCTCCGGCCAGTGACGGCGCCACTCCGGCCAGTGAGGACGCTCCCCCGGCCAGTGACAGCACTCTTGCGGCCAGTGACGGCGCCCCTGGCCAGTGAGGGCGTCCTCTGCCATAGACGGCGCTTCTCCGGCCCGTGACAGCGCCCCTCCGGCCAGTGACGGCGTCCCCTTCGGCCAGTGAAGGCGCCCCTCTGGCGAGTGACGGCGCTCCTCTCCGGCTAGTGACGGCGCCCCTCCGACCAGTGACGGTGCCCCTCCGACTAGTGACTGCCACTCTTCGGCGAGTGACGGCGCCCCTCCGGCCAGTGACTCTCCTTCCGCACGGTGCGGAAGAAGAGGCGCACCCCCCCCCCCCCTGCAAAATTCCGTCAATATTGGTGGCGCCCCTGTCGATCGGGTGGCGCCCCTCAAGGCAATGACCTGTCCTTTGTGAATGTCTGCGTATGCCACTGCTCAGGGAGCCATAAGTCAGTCAACACTCAAGATATTGCTTTGACATTTGGTTTGGGCATCGTCCACACTTGGTTCTCCAATATATATTCCGGCTTTTTCATATGATGTGATATTTTATATGATTTTATGAAGGAAAAAAATTAGAGAGAAAAAAATCCACAAAATCAACATTTCCAAACATATTGAAAAACCTGAATACATATTGGAGAACGAAGTATAGACAAAGACAATAAATACCCAAACCGAATTTCAAAGCAATATCTTTAGTTTTGGCTGACATATGGCTACTTAAGTATGATGGGTCTGGATTTTGTATTAGGCATTTCCAAATATGCACGCGCCACTTTCCTTCCTGCTACTAAAATGCTACAAAATGAAGGAAACACGAACGAGGAAAAAAAATTGTTCGCAAAAAAAAAAAATTGCGCAGTCGGTACCAATTTTTCATCGCCAGTTTCAGCGCATTTGGGGGGGCTAATTTCTATTGTCGCCCCCGTCGAGCGTGGGATGGGGAAGGGGGGGGGGGGGCTTTTGCCCCTGCCCCTCCCCCCCCCCCCTGGATCCGCCAGTGAGTGAAGTACGTTTAAGAATACGTTAAATGTGCTGAGATGTCGAACGTAAGCACGAACACTTCTATAACCACTCGTGTGATGACCGTTTTTGATAGACAATAGAAGAGGAGTTCTTTGAAATTCTTATCTCTATTTGAGTTGAGTGATTCAACTATTCGAAACCTGCCAGTTAACCTGTGTTATGCGCTATTTGTGTGGACTTGCATACCAGCCAAAGAATAATGTTCCATCACTTATTCTCTCAAGTGCTCTCAATCCCTTCCTCGTTTCATAAATTGGCTGAATTTTATATTAAAGTAAAAATGTATAATATCTGCTGTCTAATGCCACAAAATGCGCAACAATCTCACTCGAGAGCATTGCGATATATGCAAAATCAACCTATTGAGAAACAGGTCTACATTAAGCAATAATAATAATGCATAGCAATTGTTTATCCAACCTCATTTATCATTACTGCTTGCATTCCAGTCGCTTTGTAATAATGAGGACTCCTATATCATCTAATGTTAGTGGAAGCTTCAGACAAACATGAATTATTTGTATAACCCAACATCTATCATTTAGGCTGTATTGATTGCTTATCTGATTCGGGATCAGCTATTGTTGCACTGAACGCTGACGCGTGGTTCCAGTGGTATTAATGCACCGGTCTTCGATTTGGCTGGAGTATATAAATCATATGACGTCATATGACGTAGCTGCATGAAGTCACTCATAATTCAACTTTAGTTGGAGTAGTATATGCCATTTTCGTTCCACGGATTAGGTGGTGAACTGGTGACCAAACAATATGGCCATAAATTAAGACATCGAAGTCTGCACATCAGTGTTGTTTAGGTATAGCTGAATAATAACTCACAATGGCTTAAATGTGATGTTTGCGGAAGATTATGTGCGCCAACAATACGCGCTGTCCAGTAGACTATACCGTATCGCTGTTATTATTTGATGCAATGCTATTTATCAATCGATATTGCCAGCATTTTACTTTGATTGTTTTGTTTTGCTTCCATTATATCCACTGTATGACGACCTTCTCCACTAACTACCAGATTACTCGTTAACAGATGCTGGAAAGCGGAGTCCTGGACTGGTTTCACCTTGTTCTGGGGAATATTATGATTTGTATGCTCTTGCTATGCGAGATCAATGTCAATAAAGTCGACTAATGAATAGTTGTACTTATATTTAGTTATCTCCGTTGATGTGTGCAATCAGTACGGCTTTGGTCCATTTTGTGCTGCCACCGACATGCTTCGAGATCGATTGAGGGCACCAATCTGCTGCCAAATCCCAGTTTTGTTTTGACGTAGTCGGCTTCATTATATCTGTCCGAGCGGAATTCACATCTTGTGACGGGGTTTCTGAGATGCGCTCCTCGTCCTTGTTCAATCAATCGACAGCATCCAGCTTCAAGTGCTTACCATGTATGGCCATTGAGTCATGATTCAACATTTTCAGAGACAGTTTTACGTCTTTCATTTAGTGTTCCACGAATCCAATCGTCGATCAGATGATCGATATCGTCCATTTGAACTAGCCGCTGCTCTATAAGACTGAGCAGAAGCCTACTCGGCTCATCTTTGCCGCGATCGCCTCATATACGCCCTCATCACCTCTCGTCTCCGGAGGATTTCCGGGCGCAATTTCCGCTCATGACTCGGCCGTGCCGCAACCCTCCAACCAATATCCTCTCTGCGCAGCAGCTTCCGGTAACCTGTGGCGGCGTATGGCGGCCACTTGCGCCGCCATTGTCGCGCCCTCACCATTTTCGTCTCGCTGTTGTGGCTGTTGACTCGGACACCGTCGGGCACACCGTCGAGAAGTGGCGCAGACAGAACGGCAAACACCAGAAGGTGTGTCTGCTTCTTCGGTGGTGGTGGCTGAGGTTTTCCAATGGACGGACGTGGCAGCTGCCAGTACCATTGCCTGAGACGATATTGCCTGATACCACCATTACCTGATACCATTGCCTGAGACGATATTGCCTGATACCACCATTGCCTGATACCATTGCCTGAGACGATATTGCCTGATACCACCATTACCTGATACCATTGCCTGAGACGATATTGCCTGATACCATTACCATTACCTGATACCATTGCCTGAGACGATATTGCCGGATACCACCATTACCTGATACCATTGCCTGAGACGATATTGCCTGATACCATTACCATTACCTGATACCATTGCCTGAGACGATATTGCCTGATACCACCATTACCTGATACCATTGCCTGAGACGATATTGTCTGATACCACCATTACCTGATACCATTGCCTGAGACGATATTGCCGGATACCACCATTGCCTGATACCATTGCCTGAGACGATATTGTCTGATACCACCATTACCTGAGACGATATTGCCGGATACCACCATTACCTGATACCATTGTCTGAGACGATATTGTCTGATACCACCATTACCTGATACCATTGCCTGAGACGATATTGCCGGATACCACCATTGCCTGATACCATTGCCTGAGACGATATTGTCTGATACCACCATTACCTGAGACGATATTGCCTGATACCACCATTACCTGATACCATTGCCTGAGACGATATTGCCGGATACCACCATTGCCTGATACCATTGCCTGAGACGATATTGCCTGATACCACCATTACCTGATGCCAATGCCTGAGACGATATTGTCTGATACCACCATTACCTGAGACGATATTGCCGGATACCACCATTACCTGATACCATTGCCTGAGACGATATTGCCGGATACCACCATTGCCTGATACCATTGCCTGAGACGATATTGCCTGATACCACCATTACCTGATACCATTGCCTGAGACGATCGGTCAGAGCTTCTGGACATCAACCATGCGTCCGTCGTTTAGCTGTTCTCTTGTTGTATCATCAGTCGCCACTTTGGCGTAGGTGCCACACTAGCCCCCCTCCCCCTCCTGTTTTGTAGTCCTCACTCTCCTGAACGACTCGGTAGTAGTCGCAATGGCGCCATCCATCCTCCTCTGTGGCAGACGTGCCGCCGCTCTGGAGTGCCCCGCCCGGGACTGAGCACGATAGATGGCAGGAGGTCCGCCGAGTCTCGGCCGGGCGGCCCGCGATACACACGCCGTTCGGTGACCGCCGTCCAGTCGTGATTTACTGCAGCGGTTCCGCAGCGGCGGCGCAGCCGAGCCGCAGCGATGAATGGCTATCGCTGTCAGGAGGTCGGGCAGAGGCGCGCCGCTGTGGCGGCAGGTCGCGACGGTTCCTCCCCCGTGACCCCCCCCCCCCCCCCCCTCCTTCCCATCCCCTCCCCGCCGGGAAGAGGAGCGGCGATGTGGCGGCAGGTCGCGACGGTTCCGCCCCCGTGACCCCCCTCCCCCTCTCCTCCCCGCCGGGCAGAGGAGCGGCGCAGTGGTGGCAGGTCGCGACGGTTCCGCCCCCGTGACCCCCCCCCCCCTTCCCTCCAACCCCGTCCATCCGTCCGTCCGCCCGACATGCCGCCGTCGGCCTGGCACTCCCGACACATCCCGCTCCTCCCAGACACCACGTATGTCGTATGCACCGGCCATGGTCTTCGGAGAATCGCGCTCGTCGCAATAGCTGTCACGCCGGACATGTCGTCAATTGGTCAGCGGTGATGGGCGGTAGAAGTGTAGGCTGGGTCGGCTGGGTAGGTGACCTGTGTGGATGGTGGCGCCGGTGGGGCCGATGGTTCTGATCATTTGATGGGAATGTCAGACACTATCAAAGAGTACGTTCAGTTTCGGACTATGCAGTATTTTTGTACTTTACATGAATTAAAAACACACAATTAGAGCGCAGTTGCGCAAAATACGCAATAAGCAAAAATACACAAAATACGCAAATTACGCAATTAGGGAGACGCTCAAACAATGAATATGTTTCATGTCTCATATGGAAGATGCATAATTTATTAAAAGATCATTTTTGTATATATATATATATATATATATATATATATATATATATATATATATATATATATATATATATATATATATATATATATATATATATATATATATATAAACGGCTGTTGCAGACATCATGTTGTAGTAGACCATTTTTAAAATAGAAAAGGTTTTCACGAGTCGCCGGCCTGTTGTATCTTGTCGGACGTTCAATGTAAAAGTAGGTGGCAGCTGACTGGAAACTTCGCTGGACTTTTAACACTGTTGTGTTATCAACACACCATCACGGAACCGCCAGCGCTTTCAGTTGACAGTTGTCCGATCGGACTCTGGTTTCCTGGGGGTGTTCTGCCTCGAGATCATCTCTGTCGCACACAAGTACAGAGTTTGGCTGGTGTGTTGATCGCGTAAAGTGCGATTGATATGGGCTCCTGCCAGGTATCGACCTGGGTGCCGCAGCAATCGTTTCTGTCGGCCGGCGGGAAAATTATGGCCTTTATAGGCACTTGGGGTCGACATGGAGACCGAATTTACCAGAGTTTGGCAGAACTTCCTAAACGCCCGTGTGCTGAACTGTGTTACGTTTTACGCAATAGCGGCAAGTCCCATTAAGTCCCATTAAGCGTAAAAATGTGACCGCAGCGGCTGAATTATTCATGTTCGGGCCGCTGACGTGACGAGTATAAATCGCTTTCAATCAGGCACGTAGCCAAGGGGGGCGGGGGGGCGCCCCCTGCCCCCCCCCCCCCCCCTCCCCTGGAGGCCAGGAGGGCCCTTTTCGGCGCGCGCAGCGCGCCGAAAAGGGCCGACGAGACCGCGCGAAGCGCGGTACCATGGGCTCTTTACCACGCGAAGCGTGGTCTTTAGAGAGTTTAGAGGACTTCAGAGGCCCTTTAGGGCCACCAGGGCCCGCTCTGAAAGACTTGGACGTTCAAAAGAGCCCTGTGCATGTCAGAGGGGCCCCTGTCCAGACCGAAAGGGCCTCTGAGCGGGTCAGAGGGCCCCGGAGCACGTCGAATGGGCCCCCTGAACACGTCGAATGGGCCCCTAGCCAGCACAGAGGCCCCTGGGCAGGTCGAGAGGCCCCTGAGCATGTCGGCAGGGCGATAAAGCGGTCAACGCAGTCCCTTGCCAAGTCATAAGGGCCCCTGAGCAGGTTGGAGGCCCCCTGGACAGACCAGAGGGCCCCTGGGAAGTTAAAAGGGCCCCTTTACAGGTCAGAGGGGCCCCTGATCAGACCGAAAGGACCCCTGGGCGGGTAAGAAGGGCCCCTGAACATGCCGAATTGGCCCCTGGCCAGCACGGAGGGGCCCCAGGGCAGGTCGGAGGGCCCCTTGAGCATGTCGGCAGGGCGAAAAAGCAGCCAGCGCAGTCCGACCAGAAGAGTCGCTGGGCAGATCGGAGGGGCTCCTGGGCAAGTCAGAGGGGCCCCTGGCTGGAACGAAAAGGTCCCTGGGCCGGTCGGAAGGCCCCTTGAACATGCCGGATGAGCTCTTAGTCAGACTGGAGGGGCCCCTGGGCAGGTCGGAGGGCCCCTGAGCAGGGGTGGCGGATTGCGGGGGGCAGGGTACCCAAAATACCCCCAGTCGAAAATCCTGGGGGGCATAAGGGTCATTTTGCCCCCCAGATTTTAGTCTGTTCAATCTGGGAGGCAAAATGACCATTTTGCCCCCCCCCCCCCCCCCCTCGCCCCTCCCTAGGATTTTCAACTGGGGGGGGGGGTATTTTGGGTACTCTGCGCCCCGCAATCCGCCGCCCCTGTCCCTGAGCATGTCGGCAGGGCGACAAAGCAGCCAGTGCAGTCCCTGGCCAGGTCGGAAGGACCTCTGATCAGGCCGAATGGGCCCTTGACACACAAGAGGGGCTTCTTGGAAGGTCAGAGGAGTCCCTGGTGAGACTGGAATGGTCAAAGCACGTAGAGATCCCAGAAGAAAATGAAATACAAAGAGGACTTACTCCACAATACAAATTTTAAAAGCGGAGCTTTCGGGTATATTGTAACACCCTTCGTCAGGGTGCCACAATATACCCGAAAGCTACGATTTTAATTTGTCCTGTAGAGTAAGCCCTCTTTGTATTATATATATCACCCACTCCACATCATGTCTTTTCGCTTCGCGGATCCCAGATGAGTCCCTGAACAGGTCGGAATGGCGTTGAAAAGGTCAGAGGGGCCCCTAGACGATCTAAAGGGACCTTGGGCCTTTCAACAGTAAGAATACAGTTGCCCAGGGAATAAAAATCAAAATTTTCGCGCCGCTCCGTGGCGCAATTTAACTACAAATTCAATTATATGCGGGTTAGGAAAAATCGGCCTGTTTCTCGGCGCATGTATGTGTTATGTTGCTAATTTCCTCAGTGCTAATGCTAATTAATGCTAATTAATCAACATATAATTGGGCAAAATAGTTCACTTTAGCACTTTTTGCCGCACTTGTAAACGCACAATATAGCAATGTTAGAGGTCCGCACCATACGCAATGCGACGCATTGATGAGAAAGCATATTCAGGGCATAAGACTCAAAATTTTCGCGCCGCACCGCGGCGCAATTTCTTTAAGAGTTCCAGCCTCCAGGTCTTGAGCTTAAAAAAATATTCCAAGTTGGTATAGCTGATTCCAAATTGGTGTCGCTGGTTCCAAAGTTGATATGACCGTTTGCTAACTCCAGCACCTAAAAGTTGGTATGGCACATGCCATACCTGTTATACTGCATTTCCCATCCTTGTAACGTGCCTTTTCATCCGTTTTTTTTGGGGGGGGGCTTTTCAACGCTTGGGAAGGGGGCCCTTTCAGCGCTCGGGAAGGGGCCCTTTCGAGGCGCCCCCTGGACGAAGTCCTGGCTACGTGCCTGCTTTCAATGGTGATTAATGGCTGCGTATAAACGTCGGTTCGTGTCAGTCATGAGTCATGAGGACGTGTCAGTCATGAGTCATGAGGACGTGTCAGTCATGAGTCATGAGGACGTGTCAGTCATGAGTCATGAGGACGTGTCAGTCATGAGTCATGAGGACGTGTCAGTCATGAGTCATGAGGACGTGTCAGTCATGAGTCATGAGGACGTGTCAGTCATGAGTCATGAGGACGTGTCAGTCATGAGTCATGAGGACGTGTCAGTCATGAGTCATGAGGACGTGTCAGTCATGAGTCATGAGGACGTGTCAGTCATGAGTCATGAGGACGTGTCAGTCATGAGTCATGAGGACGTGTCAGTCATGAGTCATGAGGACGTGTCAGTCATGAGTCATGAGGACGTGTCAGTCATGAGTCATGAGGACGTGTCAGTCATGAGTCATGAGGACGTGTCAGTCATGAGTCATGAGGACGTGTCAGTCATGAGTCATGAGGACGTGTCAGTCATGAGTCATGAGGACGTGTCAGTCATGAGGGCGAGGTGTATATAAACTGCAATGAGGCAGGGGTTCGCGTTAGCTGCGTACCCTGAATAGTCCGACAAATTGCTCTTCTTCAGTGGACGTTAAGTAATAATAGTCCGACAAATTGCTCTTCTTCAGTGAAAGTTAAGTAATCTACAATCTACATATTCAGCTTCGTAAGGAAATGTAATAAATGATTTTATTGATCTTTAATCTGAACATTATAAGAAGTACTTATATTGTATTGGAAGATTAATGATACCGGTGCCAACAGTATCGAAGTGAAAGCAATGTAATTCGTGTTGTTTCCCGTTAATTCAGGATCAATGCAGGCTCAGCGAAAATATGATGTAAATTGCTCCCTTGCGGCCATTGATGATTGTAATCGAGATTTATCGTCATGTACAAAACGTCTGTGGTATACACAATGACAATTGATCACGGGCGCCATGACGTCATGATCACGTATTTCCTGCTACTCAGGGTATTTGCTACTTAATCCAGCCCTGATCCGCTTGTGATTTATTTAAGTATACTTTTACAATATTTATAATTATATTTTTATCTTTAGATTTCACTCGATTGCCTGTTTTCAAGAAGTGTTTGTATAAATACTCTGCGTCGGTACGTACGTGTCGGTAGAAGACGAGGTACTGTCGTTTGAAACTGCCACAGTCTAACTGCTTCGATGCTGTTGTATGTCTTAAGAGTTACTGGCCAAGTTTGACGTTCGCCACACACAGTGTGTCCATACCGACTGCAGTAGTTCAACGGTAAGCGCCAGATTGCTCCAATCACCGTGCCAGACGACATTCGAAGAAGTTCGGAGGCGACCCGCTGCGCCTCGGTCGCTGCATGCCGTGTCCGGATTGGTCGGTGTCTCATGTCAGCCGATGACAAACTAGGTTAGTTAGGCTCGCTCCTCGGTGCCACTGGGAAGGATAGTGGCCGTCGCCCGCCTTAGGTGCACTTGATCCCGTCTGTTATGGTTTAACTTTGTGACTGATGACTAGCATTACTCAAATTATGCATCCATACAATATTTGGAGCAGTTTGTTATGGTGATATGTATGCATCCCTGCAGCTGCAGATTGAATCGTGTACAGCTGTCACGTTCAGAACTCTTCGCTTATTACTCTGGTTCAAATCGTGAGCACTAGCGCATTTAGCGAGCCGAGGCAAGTAATGTCGTCTTCGAGCAATGATAAGACAATCTTCGGCAGCTGTGCGATCTCCCGTGGCTCCACAAGTCTTGGTTTGGGGTGCCCAGTGGCACGGTAATGCCTATTCACAGCAAGAGACCCGACGGGGCTTAATGGCGAAAGTTTCCAGGTATCTCGCAAGAGGATAGACGGTTTCTCCGAATAGTTTAGATACACTTTGAAGTTGTCTAACCACGTTGAGGGTTGATGCATTGGCAAGGAAAGTTTTCCCTAAACGAGAATGTTTTATCTAACGCTCTGGGCATCATCGGTCCTTCTGATTTGTCGACCTATATTGCTGATGTAGCTAGTTATTTCGGAACATTAACCTTTCTTTTCATGAATTTGGCCGACCTTATAAGGTGTTTTGTGGATATTTAGTTTGAAGCTAGCCTAGCACTCTGTTCTACCCTTTGCGAATATAAGGCAAGTATAGTCTTGCTGATAAGCGCACATCACATGTACGGTGTAATTTTATTAACGTTATCACAAAAGTGTTAAATAGTCTAACGACTTATTTGTCAATTAGTGTGTCAAGCACAGAGGCTCAATTCCATCAAATCCCTTATCCTCTACCATCTGTCGAACGTTTTGCTTGTTTCAAACCCCAAACGTCAGACGTGCTCGTTTCAAACGTCTCCTCTAGTCATGCCTTAGTTCCTCCGCAACCAGAAACCGCAAGTTGCTCGTCGAAAAGGCTGACCTGCACAGTGCACATATCAGTATCTGTTTCCCGTGTCTACCTCCACGAATACCAGAGCAGAGTTTCGCCACCGTGGAAGGGTCGCATGTAGGTCAACTTCCCCGCGACGAAATCCTCTCACCCCGAGGAAGAAGACTGTTCATCCATTACACTTAGTGTCAGCCTGATGGAACGCTGGGAGAATCGCTTATCCATTAACTGAAGTGTTATCACGATATTGCTATCAGTCTGTCGAAGCCGGCCGGAGAGGCTGGCCGCGAACCCTGCTCTGCTGAGGGACGAATTACTATGAGTCGATCATGTCAATCACTTCTGGCAATATGGCGGTATGCGTTTCAGTTCTATTTCGAATAATCGCAGACACACTGTAGTGGTAGCACAGTGTGTCTGCGATTATTCGAAATGGAACTAAAACACTGAAATGCAGATGCTTCGTGCATCAAGTTCGCACGGTGTGTGTGACATCGAGATATAATATGCATTGTTCTTCGGAATTCGTTTAATATTGCATGTATGCATCAACCACTGCAGCACTAGCTGAATACTAAGAATGTTAAGTTCAGTAGTACGAATACTAAGCTCAGTAGTGAACCAATCTCCCACTGTGATATGCATGGAGCAGAAGCATCACCTCTTGCATGAAGCTGCTCGCAGCTAAAAACAACCTCCATTTTCCAGCGAAAATGGTCCCTCTTATGATAAATGAATACAAGGAAAGCATCTCAGGCTTTCCGTGCCACTACATTTGCTTTATCCCGGCATGCGTTTCTGTTTGTGTCTCAGCTCATATGATGATACGACGCTGCTCTTAACCCGGCATTGACTGGGGTCTCAGCAGAATGTCATTGACTGGGGGTGAGGGGGGCGTTAAACGCCCCCCCCCCCCCCCGGGTTACCTTCCGAACCAATTATTGGAGCGAGACGCGCAAGGCGGCAATCGAAAGCCCTCAATGAGACGAATTTAAAGAATACTCAAAAATGTCAAAGTGAGGTAAAATATCAGGTTACGATCAGGTCATAGGTCAAAATCGACGTATCTGAGTTTATGGGCCACACTTTCCATTGAAAGCATTCGATTACGACCATGATCACACAAAGTGCTGTCAAAGGTATGATACACATCCTCCTGAGCTAAAGTGAGATTGTTGGCCAAGCTCAAGGTCAAGGTCAGGCCACAAAAGGTCACTATGCTCAAAATATGTACGAAAGTCATACAACACATGTTGCATGAGTTATTTTCCACGTATAATTCGATAGTGACAGTCATTTTATCACCGGACTTCATTTATGTGAAGTTAATGTCAAGTTCAGGTAAAGTTCAGGTCACTGTAGGTTAACATTTTAAATTTATAAATATAAATAAACAAGAAATGTTTCTAAACCAGTTTTGCATCATAAATACAGTGGTGACATTCATTTGGTTGCATCTGGTCAATAAAGGCCATTTTTTTAAATATTACGTCATTAGTTTCCCATACTTTAGATGCCATAAGTCAGTCAAAAATAGTGATATCATTCCGAAATTTGGTATGGTAGTTTGCCATATGTGGTTATCTGACATATATTCCTGCTTTTTCAAGATCTTTTAAAAATGTGATTTTGTGTGTGTATTTCCCCCCCAACAATTTTTTTATTGCATTTTTGGGGGTCAAAAATCAACATTTTCAAACTTCCAAGATAGGCATGGTGTAGCCCTTGCCATTTTCTATCTTTGGACGTTTTTGTATTGCATTTTGCTCAAAATATGGCATGTGTACGGTCTGTTACATTTTGGCTGATTTTGGTGTAAAACTCGTGTGTAGTGACGTCACTAATTTCCATATAACTCCAAATTTGCTCGACAAAATTGCCTTATTTTCTCACAGAAGACGTCAAATCGATATAGTAGAAGGTACTCGAAGTTTCACGTTGATAACGCTATTGGTTTTTCAGCTATTACGAAAATTCATCAGCGGGCGTTAAACGCCCCCCCCCCCCCCCCCAGTCAATGGCGGGTTAACCTCTCACTCCGCCGTTATTCTGTGTTTGTGTGGGTGTGTTCATTCATATGTCCGTGCGTGTGGTTGTCATTAGAGGTTTACAACAAAGCGGTAACAGTCATATTTATGCCGTCGGGGACGCTAACCCTGTTTCAATATATGTTGGCGGCCAGACCACACCTAATACAGGGATTCGCCATCGTCGGGGAACCGAGCGCTAATCACTGGGCACATGAAGCAATGATCCTAACTGTACGCCAGCTTGCCGATTGTGTCTGCGTATGTATAAGCCTGCGAGCCTGTGAGCTTGTATGTGTAGTGTGTATGCGTGCGTTTGGTGGCGTCATGTTTCGTTTAGCCGCCGGCCTGCTGCATTTCAGACGGTGCCTCCGGAGGCGTCCACGGTGTCTGACCCGGACCCAGAGAAGCTGCGCGCCGAGGACTGGTAGGCTGAGACGGTGTCGGCCGCCGCCGCCGGCCACCCACCGCTGCACTCACACACTAACTACTCAGGTGAGGACGGGAGACACGGACACACTAACTACTCAGGTGAGGACGGGAGACACGGACACACTAACTACTCAGGTGAGCACGGGAGACACGGACACACTAACTACTCAGGTGAGGACGGGAGACACGGACACACTAACTACTCAGGTGAGGACGGGAGACACGGACACACTAACTACTCAGGTGAGCACGGGAGACACGGACACACTAACTACTCAGGTGAGGACGGGAGACACGGACACACTAACTACTCAGGTGAGGACGGGAGACACGGACACACACTAACTACTCAGGTGAGGACGGGAGACACTAACTACTCAGGTGAATACGGGGAGACACGGACACACACTAACTACTTAGGTGAGCACGGGGGAGGCACGGACAGGGACCAGGGTGACTGTTAACGAGTGCAGGCAGACACGGTCAGAGACCAGAGCGATACTGTCAATAAGTTAGCTTTAGGACAACAAGTTATGCTGATAAATATAATAAATAGATATAATCTGGCACATGCTGCTTTCATAACATTCATTTTAAACTTGCCGTAGTCTTGTTCCAAGTTTCCGTCAATTTGTCTACCTCTGCCTGTCGGCTGTCGGCCGGTGCACTGAGCACGATCCGTGATCGCACCACACTCAGTCATATGCGACACGACGTCTGCATTTGATGGAGCCGGGGTCAATCACGGCCGAGAGTTGCATAAGTCAGGAGGGGTCGCGAGCCACGGGGAAGTGTCGCGCACCAGGAAATGGGGAAGTCGTTGGCGCGCACTGTTGTCGACGTCACGGAGGAGGCGTCACCGTCATCGGCAGAGATTGGAGCGAAATGTCGACCCGACGCTCAACTCTTAGCCATTCGGACGCGATTGAAGGAAGCTTAGATGTAACGTTCAGTGGGAAGTTAATGGTGGTATTTGACTGCTAGATTATGCTGCATATGTAATCTGTTTTGTGTTGGGAGGGTCAAAATCTGTGTTGTATACATTATGCATTATTATCTCAGGAGTGCAGTGCTTCTCAAATAGGGGTACTTACACCACTTGGGATATTGGAGCCTTCGGGCGTGGGCAATGGCGAAAGAGCAGCAAGTCAGAAATGATAGCTGATTTGTTTGATGGTGGCGCTCTGTGAACATAATCTATCCCAGCTTCTGTTTCACTGTCACCACAATATCGCAAACAGCATCAAAACCAAGGTATGCTAAATGTTGCGGTACCCGCCTCATACTCTGGGGACCACTGCTTCAGGCCCAGAGCAACAGCATACCTACGTCTAATTATAGTCCTGTCCCTAGGTGGCACTAGTAGTAAACGCCTGCAGTTATGCTGTACCGCATAGCTTGACACCGATAATTGCGATCTGCGCAAATTGGCGATGGGGTATCGAATAATTCTGGTCATCAAAATGGGGTAACCGTACCCTTGACGTTGAGAACTATTGCAGGTGTGCTACAGTCCTTTTTGCAATGAACATTGTGATAAATGTTTAATCGCGAAGCATTAGGCGATGGAATGTGAAACATCATAATATTCTGTTAACGTTTCACATTTCCGTATACTCACTATATATTAACCCATAAGTGCCGATACTTTTATCTGACTTTAATTAATGATCCCTTCAGGAATCGTTACTAAGGTTGTTTTGAGACCGCTTAGAGAAACTGACACCAAGATCGGTACATCACAATCATGATTTCTGACCTGGGAAGTTATCAGTGGGCACTAAAGTTCCCAAGCAGCAAATATGGTATGTTAGACATTACAATTGTATAAGACGGAAACATCTGTCGTGGGTCTATAGTGTCTAAACGAATAAATGGGTATAACCATCGAAAAATTCCGAGGGCAGTAGGTTTGATGGCTTTCGATAAGCAAATAATTGATGCGTAATGCTGTCTGTAGCGTGAAATAAAAAGTTTTCGCTTTGCTAATGCAAGTCTCCGTCGATTTTGTTTTACTTTCAAACTGAAGTCAAGGGCGGATTCAGGGGGGCCAACGGGGTCATGACCCCCCCCCCCCCCCCCCCCAAGACCGTTCAAGGTCTTGGGGGTACAAACTATGTCAAGTACAAACTATGTTTCCCCCCCTCAGACGTGAAGTAAAATGCATGCTATATTTGCGTTTTTAGAACGGTACTGGGCAAAATGAGCCAAAATGGGCCAAGACAAACTTTGGCGGCGCCAGCGCCCGCTGTTTTTCCGTTATTCTCTAAAAACCTCAGGGGGGTCAAAATGACAGATGACCCCCACCAGGGAGAAGGGTAATTTATAACTTTAATAATTATCACGTTTATAGGTGTCCTTATTTCATTATTTCTATCCAGCATCATTTCGGTTAAGCAATACAACCAATCGGTCCAAATTCATCCTTTTTCCTGTAGGTCCTTGCCGTTTTTCCGGTTACAACGGCGGAGGCGGAGAGGATGTTCAGTAAGGTGGGGAAGACTCTATCCTCTCTCCGCGACAATGACCGAGCTCCGGATGGAGGTGCTGATCATGTGCGAAGCCTACCGCGAGACCTATAGTTCTGACCTATACGGATGACATTATAATGTCATATGGCAGCGAAGTCGCTGACTTCTTTGCGCGATCGGGAAGTCGCCAGCTAGATTATTTCAGGCTGCCGCTGCCTGGCTGGCTGCCGCAGGTTTCTGCCATAGACTGTATGGCAGTAATATGAGAAATGCAGCGTTCATCGTAGTAGGTATCGGTTACTTCGTTTGCGTGTGTCGTATATATATGCGCCCGCCGAGATGCGCAAATGGCTTCGAGGTCCGGGAGCAGGGACATACTTTTTTCAAGAACCTGGCAACGAAAATTGATCATCCTATCCGTATGCGGTGCATAGATGGGCAGCTAAAGTTTCTTGAAATGCATATTGAATTTGACGCCATGATCGGGTCATCGGTATTATTGTTTTGAATGGCGGAAGTGCGACTGGCTCGATCATGTTTGACGTCCTCGCCTTTAGGTCTTTTTTATCGGAGCGCAACAGATAACAACGACAAACATTTGTACAGCGAAATGCGTATTCATTTTTCCGGTCGGACCCTCCCCCTGGTTTACTATCCGAGATTCAGGGCTGGAAATTCTGAAGAAAACTACCATTTATTTGATGCTCCAAGTTCTTTTTAAAATGTCTATGTTAGCTTCTTTTCCACTAACATTTTTGTCCTTGAACGCAAAAAAAAAATATAGGATACTCTTGTTTTTATATTTGCCAAAGGTCGTCGAACCTTGTAGCAAAAAGTAGTTGGCCCCGAAGACGAACGGATGGATTCGTCCTTGCTCTTAAGGGCAAGGCCGGCTTGATTCAGCACACATTTGTCATGTTTTTTCCTTGCAGTCTGGAACGAAAACATAGGTACACCTATTTCGATATCCCAAAAGGTCGAAAAGCTCCCAAAAAAATAGAAATCGTGTGGTTTCAAAATAAAGTGTCCCAAATTCGGGGAGAAATTCGAAATTGGGGTGTACCTAGGTAAGGTCTGCTCAAACTGGTCGCCCCCCCCCCCCCACACACACACACACACACACACACACACACACACACACACACACACACACACACACACTCACACACACAAAAAAAAAATCGGCCGGCTGGATCCGCCCTTGACTGAAGTAGAACAGCTTGTACTGCGGAAATCCCTGGCGAACAGCCGCTGACAATGATCCCCTGGCGAACAGCCGCTGACAATGATCCCCTGACGAACAGCCGCTGACAATGATCCTCTGACGAACAGCCGCTGACAATGATCCCCTGACGAACAGCCGCTGACAATGATCCCCTGGTAAACAGCCGCTGACAATGATCCCCTGACGAACAGCCGCTGACAATGATTCCCTGACAAACAGCCGCTGACAATGATCCCCTGACGAACAGCCGCTGACAATGATCCCCTGGCGAACAGCTGCTGGCAATGATCCCCTGGCGAACAGCCGCTGACAATGATCCCCTGGCGAACAGCCTCTGACAATGATCCCCTGATGAACAGCTGCTGACAATGATCCCCTGGCGAACGGCCGCTGACAATGATCCTCTGGCACAGCCGCTGACAATGATCCCCTGACGAACAGCCGCTGACAATGATCCCCTGACGAACAGCCGCTGACAATGATCCCCTGACGAACAGCCGCTGACAATGATCCCCTGGCGAACAGCCGCTGACAATGATCCTCTGGCGAACAGCCGCTGACAATGATCCCCTGACGAACAGCCGCTGACAATGATCCCCTGACGAACAGCCGCTGACAATGATCCCCTGACGAACAGCCTCTGACAATTATCTCCTGACAAACAGCCGCTGTGTGCTCGAGGGACTGCCGGCCCTTTGATCCAGGATGCATCCGTCCGACTGTGTGTCGAATAATTCAGTGGTGAAGATTGCTGGATCGGTACCGACGTTCGTGAAAGGTCGCGTTCGGTTCTGCCCAGAGGTAGTAACACGTGGGCAATCATTAATTCGGCCAGGACAGACCGGTGCGGAAAATGACCAGCCACTCCTTTCGCTTCCATTGACAGATGTTTGCTTCGACAACATGAAACAAGCTTGAAAACTGCTGCATAGGTGTAGTAATCAATTTAATTCATATTAACATTGACTGTGCACCTAATTCGACTTCGATTGCAATTCAGGTGGTTTGAGAACAATTTTCAATTGAACTATATCATGACTGGAAAGTCGGCTCGTAATTCAGCGGGATAACGAATTCATACCTAATTAACTTTGATATTGTGTCAGACAGAAATGGTTTGAATTACTCGGTTTCAGTCTGGTGAATGGCGGAATGATAGATGGGACTAGGGAACTGGAATCTGGCACACCTTTGAAGCCGCTATTTGACCTTGATCGTTGTTTGCTTTTGCACGGTGCCAGCAGTGCGTATTGCTGAATGTATGCATGCACCGCCTATATGTTCATAATTCACAAGGCATCCATAGCTTGCCCATATATGGTTTGCAGCGCTTCCATAGCTTGCCCATATATGGTTTGCAGCGCCTCCATAGCTTGCCCATATATGGTCTGCAGCGCCTCCATAGCTTGTCCATATATGGTTTGCAGCGTCTCCATAGCTTGCCCATATATGGTTTGCAGCGCCTCCATAGCTTGCCCATATATGGTTTGCAGCGCATCCATAGCTTGTCCATATATAGTCTGCAGCGCCTCCATAGCTTGCCCATATATGGTTTACAGCGCCTCCATAGCTTGCCCATATATGGTTTGCAGCGCCTCCATAGCTTGCCCATATATGGTTTGCAGCGCCTCCATAGCCTGCCCATATATGGTCTGCAGCACCTCCATAGCCTGCCCATATATGGTCTGATACTGCCCATATATGGTCTGCAGCGCCTCCATAGCCTGCCCATATATGGTCTGATACTGCCCATATATGGTCTGCTACTGCCCATATATGGTCTGAAGCGCCTCCATAGCCTGCCCATGTATAGTCTGATACTGCCCATATATGGTCTGCTACTGCCCATATATGGTCTGCAGCGCCTCCATAGCCTGCCCATATATGGTCTGATACTGCCCATATATGGTCTGCTACTGCCCATATATGGTCTGCAGCGCCTCCATAGCCTGTCCATATATGGTCTGATACTGCCCATATATGGTCTGCTACTGCCCATATATGGTCTGCTACTGCCCATATATGGTATGATACCCGGTCAAGAGTTGAATCGAGAAGGCCATTCTCGAAGAGAAACTTTTGCGGCGAAGAACATCGACAAAATAATTGACTTTCAACTATCAGTAATGTTGTGATTCTGACACCCTCAGTTGGGCGTTCACAGCTTCGACGTTTTAGGTATAAAATATGTTTCACAGTCATTCACTGGTCTGGTTGCTGCGAAAATCCTCGTCTAATATTAATTAAAGGAATCATCAGATGCTGATGAGTGATATCTGTCAAAACTACAGAAATGCCAACCTACAATATTGAAATTGAAAGGACGTCCATTATAATGCATGAAACAAATGTGCCTGTTGCGGAGCTTTCAGAACTTATTGCTGATGTTAAATGGCAGAGGTATATCTACCGGAACCTGACCTCCGAGCTCATATGTCATGACCTCCGCACGAATTACAATGATGTAACACATCCACCGCAATATGTGGCCCGGTCCGGACTGGGGTACCTGTTTCAGGATGGTGTCTGATGCCGCCTGATAAGCCCATCCATCTTCCGACAGCGGCCTGGCACCACGCCCATTGTCTGGCAAATCCTGGCCATTCCGCTTGGGTGCGGCCATCGCGAGCCCGTGTCATAAATGGAGGGTGTTACAACCACGGACATTTAAATGCATGCTAAATAATTTTGATTCTAATTCGACATCCTTAGATTTTAATCAAAATTTCTTACCATTACGCTCATGAAATATTCCGATGAAATGAACTGGGATATCTGCAAGGGGGATATCATCTGGGATATCATCTATCATCTGGGAACTGGGATATCATCTATCATCGTTTTAATTGTCATAGATTTTAGACTTATCTGTATGAGAGTGGGCCAAGTTCATCAGGCACGTGTTGGAAAGATAGATATATATATATATATATATATATATATATATATATATATATATATATATATATATATATATATATATAGATAGATAGATAGATAGATAGATAGATAGATAGATAGATAGATAGATAGATAGATAGATAGATAGATAGATAGATAGATAGATAGATAGATAGATAGATAGATAGATAGATAGATAGATAGATAGATAGATAGATAGATAGATAGATAGATAGATAGATAGATAGATAGATAGATAGATAGATAGATAGATAGATAGATAGATAGATAGATAGATAGATAGATAGATAGATAGATAGATAGATAGATAGATAGATAGATAGATAGATAGATAGATAGATAGATAGATAGATAGATAGATAGATAGATAGATAGATAGATAGATAGATAGATAGATAGATAGATAGATAGATAGATAGATAGATAGATAGATAGATAGATAGATAGATAGATAGATAGATAGATAGATAGATAGATAGATATACTTTTATTCCGGACATTATGTCCATTTCCACAGGGTATTATTCATTCATATAACAGCACATATCAGTCATACCTCATACAGCAATCAGACTATAATACAACACAAGAATTTAAGTTACATTATTTTCACGTTATGCCAATTCCGAGTCATATTGATATGGAGTCTGGCAAACCATGATCTCCTAATCCTAGAGCAATAGTACAGGTCACTATTACATATCGCTGCTACAATGTTGTTGTTGCTGGCATCAACTCTTCTCAAAAATGTATAGATTAATTTCCTAATCACCTATTCAGACGATTGGACCCTAAAGAACGCACATGTAGCACTTGCACTCTCAAATTTTGACTAACCAATCACTCGCTTCAGGATGTTGTGGTAATTATCAACAAAACGCTTCATAGTATTTTTCCTAAAATTCCACTCTGCCGTGCAATGTCGGCATCATCTGACATATCCTCATTTATAATGTGACCAAGATATTTAACATTGTTTACTTTTTTCAATTGGCACCGACCCTAGCTTAAAAGTTGGCACCTTGACATTACTTATGTATTTTGACATACAGCTCATTGTAGGACTTTTTTCGACATTATATTTAATATCATTTGATAAGCCAAATGTATAGAAAATGTCTAACAGTTTATGCAGTCCTCCACTAGATGGAGCAATCAATACTATATCATCGGCAGCATACATTAAATGGTTGACCAGTTTCCCGCCAACAATACAACCTATGTTACACTGATTCAAGGTGGTACTAAGTTCATCCATGTATACATTAAACAAGAATGGGGATAAAATGCCACCCTGCCTTACACCATTTGACACATTAAATCCCTCGGAACAAGTAGATGCCATTTTGACAATCATTTTCTGTTTTTTTTAATACCAAAATGCCAACATCCTTATATAAGAAATTGCCACCCCCTTTGTGCAAGTCTTCGAAAAAGAATATCGTGATGAACTCGATCAAAAGCTTTACTGGCATCAAGGAAGCATAAATGGACTAAGCCCTTCATGGACTTGTATGATTCAATTATCTCCTTCAGACAAAACAAAATTGGTCAGTACCAATATTCTTATTAAAACCGAACTGATTGTCATGTGTTCCTAGAAAGGATAAAGGTGCTCGTAACCCATGAAGGCTATCCTCCAGATACTCCTGCAGATCCTTGCTCGTCACGGCTGCACCAAATCTGTATGCAAATATGCTTGCATACTTCCTCCTCTCAGCTTTCTTCACGGTAGTTAGACCTGTATTTTTCACTGATCCATCTGCATGCTTCTTGTTGTCCTTTTTGCCATGTTCATGTGATTTTGATCATGTGTAGACTTCTCAAGAAGTGATCCTTCAGCATTGGCTTTTAACTTCCCATCTACTCGCGTCTTTGTTATCCATTCATATGCTTTGTCTGCATAGCTGTCCTTTCTCAGTGTTCGCTCAGCTGCTTTTCCAGGATGGTCAATGATGGCCATTGCCATGTGTACCATCGACTTTTCTCACTTTTGGGTCTTGCACCCTTGCCATGATAACCTGATGACAAGACTTCACTCTGTTCGGGTTCATTCAGATTATTTGCACCATTCTGATCTTCTATAGTTCGCTGTGGCTCCGCACTTGCCTCGGTCTTCTCCTGCTGTCTGGTGCTAGTGCTGGAGCACATATCCAATGAAGCATGCGAGTCAATTGGTACATTAGTCACATTTGTCTCTGTCTGAGTTTCTTCTTCTTTTGTCCTCATCTCTGTCTGTATGTCCCTCCTCTCTACTGTCCAGAGGCGTTGCTACCTTCTAAAAAGTGTGGGGGGTCCACTGCCAGGGGGCGCCATACCCAGAGGGGGCAGGGGGGCCGCCCGGCCTAGAGGGGCACAAACCCCATGAACTTACTGGATTTCACTCAGGGGCGGATCTAGCCGTGTTTTTTTTTGGGGGGGGGGGCGAATCCAGTCGCGTATTTCCCCCCCCCCCTTTAAAAAAAAATGTTAAGTGGGGGGTAGCAGGCCCTCGGAACGATGCAAATGTTGACCGGGGAGGGGGTGGTTTAGCGCGTCGTCGGTCCATCTACAACTGTAGGCATGTACAGTGCAGTGCAGAAGTTCTGCTCAGGCCAAGCTGGCAATGTCCGATACTAGTAGTGCGCAACTTTGCCCTAGATGGCGCGCAGTCCGGCGTGGTCAGATTCGACGAGGGATGCGGGCTTGCTGCAGTGCTAGGATTGAGGGCCAATTGTGTACTACCGCAACTGACATGCGGAAGCGGCGCGCGCTTCCACATGTCAGTTGCATCTGTCTCGAAGCTGGGGTGGAGGGGGAGGAGTGGGGTTGAAGTTGAAGTTGATGCTGCCGCGCTGACTACAGCCGCCACGCTGCCGGGCTGTCTGGCAGTGATTGCGTAATGCACACTGGGATTCGGGTAATGAACGGGCGGGAACGGAATGGGACGGGAACAGGACGGAAACGGGACGGTAACTGGACGGGAACGGGACGGGAACGGAATGGGACGGAAGCGGAATGGGACGGGAACGGGACGGGAACGGGACGGGAACGGGACGGGAACGGGACGGGAACGGGACGGGAACGGGACGGGAACGGGACGGGAACGGGACGGGAACGGGACGGGAACGGGACGGGGACGGGAACGGGACGGGAACGGGACGGGCCGGGAACGGGCCGGGAACGTGCCGGGAACGGGCCGGGAACGGGCCGGGAACGGGCCGGGAACGGGACGGGAACGGGAACGGAACGGGACGGGAACGGGACGGGGACGGGGACGGGAACGGGACGGGAAGGGGACGGGAACGGGACGGGACGGGAACGGGACGGGAACGGGACGGGAACGGGACGGGAACGGAACGGGAACTGGACGGGAACGCCGGCGCCGTCACTCGCCGGAGGGTCACCGTCACCAGCCGGGGGCGCCGTCACTGATCGGAGGGGCGCCAGCTTTGCATGGGCGCATCGGGTCCTCAGGACCAGGTCATGCCCTGAATGACCGTATTCTCGGTACGCCACGTGCACTGGCTTGGTGTCTTGGCCTTTCCTGGCATAGGGGCGCACACATACTGGCGGGGCATTTTTAGTGTCTTTTTTAGCTTTTCCTTGGTTTTATTTTGTGTGAGTTTTTAGGGGGCGCCTCCGGCGCCCTCTCAAAACCCAGAACAGACCCACTTTTTGTGCGGGGCTCCGGGGCAACCGGCAACCGGACCCCCCCCCCCCCCCCCCGGTAGCGACGCCCCTGCTACTGTCACATTCTCCATACCTTTCACTTGAGATGCAGATTGATCATTCACAATGTTTGACAAATCTGTAATTGTCTTTGTTTGCAGTTGCATGCCCTCCTTCCAAATCTCCACTTCTGTCTGTGTTTGCTTAATTTCATGTAGTAGGATGGACACATCTAAGCTGTCAAAGGTGATAGATATGTGGCAAGACGCTGTAGGTTATAGGCCACACAGGTAGGAAGCTGCCATCTAAGCTGCCAAAGGTGATAGATAGGTGGCAAGACGCTGTAGGTTATAGGCCACACAGGTAGGAAGCTGCCATCTAAGCTGCCAAAGGTGATAGATAGGTGGCAAGACGCTGTAGGTTATAGGCCACACAGGTAGGAAGCTGCCATCTAAGCTGCCAAAGGTGATAGATAGGTAGCAAGACGCTGTAGGTTATAGGCCACACAGGTAGGAAGCTGCCATCTAAGCTGCCAAAGGTGATAGATAGGTAGCAAGACGCTGTAGGTTATAGGCCACACAGGTAGGAAGCTGCCATCTAAGCTGCCAAAGGTGATAGATAGGTGGCAAGACGCTGTAGGTTATAGGCCACACAGGTAGGAAGCTGCCATCTAAGCTGTCAAAGGTGATAGATAGGTGGCAAGACGCTGTAGGTTATAGGCCACACAGGTAGGAAGCTGCCATCTAAGCTGCCAAAGGTGATAGATAGGTGGCAAGACGCTGTAGATTTAGGCCACACAGGTAGGAATATCGGTACTCTTTTCTTGCACCAACTTAAGTGTGTCTTCCATGTTCTGAACTGATTTATTTGGTCCCTTTCTGATGATCATTCTTGGGGTTTCTTTATCAGCACAGAGATCGTACAAAAGCTTCTTTGATTGTTCAATATCGGACTCTCCAAATGTAGCGCAACAAAGTTGGCTGATGTGCTTGGATGGCAGAAGATTACATTTGTTGAATACAAAGCATAACAGTTAATTGATTACTATACCTGGATCTCCCATGGCCATACTGCAGTTTCTATATTTCATCAAGCAACACTTACTGGATGTCATTATAGTATTTGTTTTCTTTAATTTCAACAGGGAATTGTGTACAATGTAAGAATTGATGCGCTAGAATTGTCACAAGATCTTGAATGGCTTCACTGATGTAAATATTACTTTTTTGAGTGTCTTAACACTATTCAATTTCAACCTTACTGTTGTTGTCTTCTATTCTTAAGGATGCAATCTAGTTGTTAAACATATTTGCATCAAAAACAGAGTCATTAACTGGAGCGTTGGTGATTGAATACGATTTCATCGGGACGGTCTGAGTCTCGAGCTATCACTGAATCGCGCCGAATGCTTTCCGACAGGCGGCGGCGGCCACCAGTGAGCAGCGACGCAAGGTCAAGCGAAGGTCACAGCAGGATCCGCGCGACCCGGGGTCAAGGTCAACGCCCAAGGTCATCCCTCGACCAGAGAATCAGGACTGCGAAGGGTGCCGATTTCTGCCAGTTGGGTGTCTCGTCGGGTCAGAGCTTGGCGTCGCGTGGAGCGCCGAGGTCATGGAACGCTGTCCACCGTCTGGGTCAGAGGTCACTCGGAGGTCACACAGAGCTCATGCAGAGGTCACGGATGTCGCACTGGGAGAGAGCGCTGTTCCTCAGGGACGGGGCGAGGCTGGTGTCTCGGCAGAACTGTGCCAGTGGCGGCCGGCGTGAGCTTTCGGTGCCCTCCATCAACGTCGTGTGCTCTGAATGTGTATGTCGCTGTGGTGTGACGTCATCACGCCGCAGAATGTGACGTCATATCTTGTCGAACCCGACGTTGGTGCCGGGGAGTGTCGTTTTCACAGAGCACGCCTGGTGTCTGCACATGTGGTGCACCGCCCGGCGAGCACCCGGCGTGGCCCGCGTGCTCTGCACTCTTGTACCTGTTTTGTGTGTTTGGCCGTGGTGCACATAGGCTGGCAATATGTACGTGTACCGGTACTCAGATACGTGCGGTATTGCTGGACCCGGTGTTCGGTGTACATCAGTGTAGTGTTCATGTTTGGTACTGCAGTGTG
>JAXIVJ010002062.1:102500-118962 GCA_036785665.1 Chirona hameri
CACTAGAAGCAAATGCCGCCCCCATGGAGCAGAACAGACGCCCTACCGGACAATAAGCAAATGCCGCCCCCATGGCCCACGGGGTAAAACAGGCGCCCTCTAAATTTGATAAATGCATATTGCCCATTGGCGAATGCCGCCCCCATGGAGCAGAACAGGCGCTATCTAAACCGGACAATAGGCGTCCCCAGAAGCAAATCCCCCCCCCTTAAGGAAGAGTAGCCGCCCACTAAGTCAGACAATGGGACGACGGTCGTCCACTTTATAAACCTATTGCGGCTTGAGGCCGAGAAAGAACGAGGTTCGGCAAGAATTATAAATCAAATCGAACGGTTTGATGATAAATGAGGTGCCATCAGCGAAGTCCTCACGACAGCATAAAGTAGGTAACTCGCACGGCATCCCTGAAGAAGATCCCGGACCACCCGCACCGGAGTCCCCCTGGGCCAGGCGTCTGCGCTTGGGCGCTGCTTGCCGTACCCGTATGCGGCTTACACCACTCGTGGCTTCATAATAACATACACATACACATACACACGCACACGCACACGCACACGCACACGCACACGCACACGCACACGCACACGCACACGCACACGCACACGCACACGCACACGCACACGCACACGCACACACACACACACACTCACACTCACACTCACATATGCGATGTTTCATGTTATGATGTCACGCGATGATGCAGCGACGCGATGTTTTCCCGTTGGACAATTAGGTCTATGGTAGTACAGATGCGAATGAGTGGGTGTATGGCAGACAGTTACCATAGGTGGTGAGGCATACAAGACGGTCCTTGTGCACTGTGAGGAATGTGAATATTGGTCGTGTCTCAATAAATGGAAAAGAAGAAGAATGGGATAGGCCCCCGCCCTTTCCCTGCCCGGGCTAACCCGGGACCGGCCCTCAGCATGAGCTGCGGGGCCGGTCGGCCGGCCGGGCGTGCGGGGCGCCAGCCCCGCTGGTCGACGGCTCGCACGCCCGGCCGGTGGCGTGGGGGCGCCGCTTCGCGAACGGGAGCCGCTGCAAAACGCGAGGCGGCGCGGGCGGGGGTCGCCCATGATCGCTCATGATTACTTATAGGATGTACTGTATGCTGAACTGTACTCTACTGTATGTTTTTCAAGGTATTTTTTGGTGACAAATATACTTTTTTGAAGAAGAAGAAAAAAAGTCAGACAATGGGAGAAAAGGTGCCCTACCGGACAAGAAGCAAATGCCGCCCCCATGGAGCAGAACAGGCGCCCTACTGGAAAATAAGCAGATGCCAACCCCATGATGGTAAAACAGGCGTCCTCTAAATTGGACAAGTGCACATTGTCCATTAGAAAATGCCGCCCCCAGTAGGGTGGCCCCTTTTTACACTTTTTCTGAATATATTTTGGGTCCGGTCGGCTTTAGATGTACTTGAAGATTCTGAACACGATGGGCGCATCACAATCAAGAATTTCGCAAATATTTTGCCCGCGCCTAGCAATTTAAATTTTCCAACTTTGGCGAAAAATCAACATTTTGGAATTTGGTAAAGATACTAATAAAAGGTACGAAACAAATAATGTATAAAATGATATAATCATTATTTCTCAATCGTATGCCGCAAACTGTATCCCTATAGCTCTTCCCATGTTGTCATAATAGCCATTTTAACTTGACAATGTCGGCTAGTTCCAAATTTCCCAATAGATGGCGTTGTAAGCACTCACACTCAACGATACAAATAGCGGCCTGATTTGAAGGAAATGGGTAGTTATTTCGTCAAAGTGAATGAAAGCATTGTGAAAGGCATACATAAAACCGTCATTTTTCGCCTACCCCGTCTCCCCCCCCCCCCCTCCTTAACCCTCGGCCGTGCAGCGTCCGATCATTGCGTGACCGTGCAAGGGGGTTGGCACACCCCCCCCACCCCTCCCCCCCCCACCCCTAGCGTTTCACCCCTAATTGGGCTAGAGCTTCGATTAAAAAACGAGCGTGTTGCCTGTCACGAGAGGAAGCCATTGATATCCGATGTTAAGATCATAGGTCATTAGGTGACCCCTGTGGTCATAACCAATGACCCAAAATTCAACCAAATTGTAAATGCGTATAAATTGAATTTAATTGAGCTAGAATCACGAATGAGCATATAATTATGCTAAATGGGTGCCAAATTTGAAATCAGCGTCAAAAAAACACCTAGAAACTGCCAAATTCCAAAAGGGTCATGTCAGGTCATGTCAGGTCATTTGAAGTCAGTGACCTCGGTTAACCTGTTGGGACGCATGACCCCAGTGGAATTTATACCTATGCAAAATGGATCTCATATTTGAAATTAGCATCACAAAATGTTCTAGAAACTGACAGAAGGCAAAAAAGTGATATGAGGTCATCGGAGGTCAGTGACATTGGTTTACCTCTGAAAAGGTCAATCGAGGTCATAATCTCAATGGAAACCACAACTGTCACCTGGAAACACCTTTGCATATGCTCCTGAACAACAAACACTATGAAACTGCGCAAGTTACAAGAATCAATACAGGACGCCAGTTGCGCCTGACATGACCTTGAAAAACATGTAAAAGGTCACGGGTCATGTGACCTACAGCTTAAAAAATTCAGAATATGTGTCAAATTGTTCAAAAGTATGGTACTGAAAGTTTCATCGTAATCGGTTGATATTTACGCGAGTTACTCCCGAAAAAAACGAAGGGGGGTTGCATCACCCCCCCCCCCCCCCCCCGGCACTGGCGAGGGTTAACCCTCGCCCTACGGGAGCTTTTCCACCTTCGCCCTACGGGGGGGCTGACAGCCCCCCCCCCTGTTAACTTCCAAACCAAGCAACTTAGAGCAATGCAGTAAGCACCAGCATGTTGCCTGTCATGAGAAGAATCTAACAGTATGCGATGTTTAGGTTTCAGGTCAACGGGTGACCTTCCAGGTCAAGTGAATGACCTCGGATTTACCATGTCCAGAGCAGCGATTTTGATCTTCAGAAAACCTCAAAATTAGAAATTGATAAATGTAAATAAAAAGGCATGCTCCTAGACCAGTTTTGGCTCAGAAATACAGTAAAGGTAACTATTTGTTCGTATCTTGTAAAAACAAGTCAAAAAAATTATTTAACAAAATGACGTCATCAGTTTCTCACACTTAGGGAGCCATCACTCAGTCAAAAATGAAGATATTGCTTTGAAATTTGGTATGGGCATTGTCCATACGCAGTTCTCTCACACATATTCCGGATTTTTAACATCTTTGAAAATTTTGATTTTGTGGGTATTTTTCCCCAAAAAAGTTTTATTTTATTTTAGAAGTCAAGAACCCAAAATTTTGGAAATTCGAGACTGCTATTTTAAAGAGAATGCTATTTTGTATCTTTGGTGAATTGCGTTTGCAATTTGCTTTAAAACTCTGTTTTCTACGTTTTTCCCAATATTTCTCTCTTTTTTACCAACATGACGTCATCAAAACATTATTATCTCCCAAACTACTTAACCAATTTCAATTAAATATTTGCAGCATACATATAATTGTTGTAAACTCAGCTACCGAAAATTTCAGCAAGATGCATCACATGTGTAAAAAGTTATTCAAGAAAAACCTCAGGGGGGCTGTCAGCCTCCCCCCCCCCCCCCACCCTCGTAGGGCGAGGGTTAAGGTGGGGGATGGGGCGGTGAAGGGAAGGGCACAGTGGTACCCATACAAATCAGGCAACAGGACACTTACACATCAATTTTTGTATAGTTGTAATCGAATCATCGTAAGCATCCCGTAGTCATATTGAGGAAACAGTTTGTCTGGCTCGCTTCTTGCATTGATTTATACCCAGTTGCAGATCCAGGGAGAGGAGCGACCATCGAGGAAATATCCTCAGAACGACTGAAATCGGCTGAATTTAACGCATTTCCTGATTTTAAAGCAAAAATGTATTTCTTCATTTTGAGGGTAAGTTCATGTAATTCATTTTGGAGAAGTAAAGAAGTCAGGAGTGTTTGTATAATTCTAACATTTCTTGGGGGAGGTGATATGGCTACCCCAAACCAACCTATTTGACCGTTCTTCATCCGCCAATGTTAGACGCCACTTATTATCATTCGCCGCACCATCGCCACCGGGCGAATCGCATTTTGGTCACCTGAAGATAATTGTGACGTCGCTCTCTCCTACTCAGGCGGTGTCCGCCTCGTCTGGCTCCACTTTGTTACGGCCGTCCCTGTCGTCAGCGTTTCTTTCAATGGATTGGGTGTGACATGGGTTGCCTGTCCGCAGTGGGCTCTGTTCCAACTAGACCAGTTTAGTGTCACTAACACATTTCACATAATCGGGTTCAATGTGCTTCACCCTACCCTACGCCGGGTCAAAGGCGTCACCACCTTTTCGAAGTTGGGGGGATGGAGGCATTTTTAATTCGATTCTTTCCATGCAACGTCCATATGCGTAATGTTAAAATATAAACATGTTAGGGGCACGCCCCCCCCCCCCCTCGCCACCGACGCCCATGTGCCGGGCTTCGCACATCAACAAGCTCTGTGTAACCAGTGACATTTATATTAATTTGAGGTGGCCTAGCAGGTACCTGCCACTTTACGATGGTCTTGCTGCTCCCGGATGGACCTGATGAGACCCGCGACTTTCTTCTCGATGTCCATGTCCTGATCCCTCTGCACCACCAGAAGTATATTATCGTGGTGAGCCATAAGCGGCATTGCGGGGATTTTGTCTCGCAGAGCTTCGATGGCGAAAAAGTTGAAAAGGTCCACGTCAGCAGGATAATGTGCATTCCTTCCATGCAATCCATGCTCCATGCTCCATATGACTATGTTCGCAGTTGCAAAGCCCGTATCGGGCCATTCAAGTGATGCAATGCATCTAAATCCTAACGTCACTGGTAAGTGTGATGATAAGTATTGCCATCGTGTTTTGTTTTGGTGGCCTTGTCTTAGTCACGTGACCTGTGACCTCCCAGTCAGCTGACTGTGACCTGAGCAAGGCCAGTGTGTTTCAAGGCCATAGAGACTAGGTAGACCCGTCCGGGGTAGGCAGCGAAATGCGTGATGTCACGGGCACGTGACGTCACACGCTCCCTATTCAAATAGTGTTAAATCGGCCTACTTTCGCGTCCTACCATTTGCATACCTTAAGTGCCAGAGGGATCAATTGAGCACTAAATGATAGATTGAAACGTCCTCTACAGTTCGCTTTTGGGACATTTTCTCCTAAATTGCAAGGGTGACCCGCTAGACGATGTCAAAGCGAGGCATGCAACCGAACGAGGCCCATGCCCATATAAGGCAATGTTTGGATTTTGGCAACGGGGAACTGTCGCTGGGTGCTGTTTTTGGTTGAAGTGCGAATTTTGTATTATTTCACCTGGTTGTTGATGAAGTAAGGTGACTTGAGGATACTTTGTAGTAGTATCTATCAGGTGAAAGTATTTTTACATCTGGATTACACTTCTTTCACCCACAATTATGTTGAAGATCGTTGAGTGACGAATGCGCCACCGTATATAAACATGGCGGCCGCGCCTGGTCGAAGGCGTAATTCTTTTGGTAGACGGAGAAGTGCCACGAGACGGTCTACGAAAGTAAATACGCTTCTCCCGATTCGGCCACCCCATTGGTGGAAATCGAGCTGTCAAATGACGCCATGGGACAGGGTGGACACGTTACGGAGATAGCCATGACACCCCCCTGAGTGTGTTTTGTTTACGTGCCGCTGCCGCACTGTCTCCATACATCTCGCCAGATAATATAAGTTCAGCCGCAACCGACCATTTCCACTCAGCACGATCATAACATTGCGCGGTCGGTCGGTTTTAGTGGTACCTGGACTGATCTACAGTGACTGTGCTCGGTGACTCGGTGATTTTCGTGTCTGCAACAGGCCTCGTCCGGCGTGGTTTACAGCGGAAGTCGGCACTGCCATCTGTCGACGGCCTGCGGAAGTACCGCCCAGATGCCCTGAACTGGATACTCCTAGCGCGCTGAACCTGACAGGTTAGCTTGGCCTAGTGATCCCGCGTGCAGGTACAGCAGTCGCCAGAGCCCTGTGGATCTTCGGTTCGAATCCCGGCGGCGGTCTTTTTTTTCAAGTCGTCGCTATGGAGGATTTCACAGCAGCGCTGGTCAGCCTAACGGAGCTGATGCGCCAGCAAGCTGTCACAGCGAATCAGCGGGAGGACCGCCTGACGGCAATCGCTTCCGCACAGGCTGAAGCGACTTCTTCTGCAGCCTCAGCAGGCATTCAACAAAACGTCGCCCCTGCAGCTCGCCCGAAGCTCGGCCGTCTCGGCCACGCCAGCAACGCGTCTCTCTGGTGGTGCCAGCCTGCGGGAATTCTCCACATGGCGAGAACGGCTGCAGGGCTACAACATGCTGACCGGAGTGGACCAGCTGTCGCCGACAGAGCAGCGAGCATTCCTCTACACCCTCGTCGACGACGAATGGCACCGCATCATCAAATACGGCCTAGACATCGCGACGACTGCCAGTCTGGACGTCACCATCTCAGCAATAGAGAAATACCTACGAAGCCAGCGCAACGTAGTGTTGGACAGGCGCGACTTCTACCGTAGAAACCAGGCTCCCGGCGAAACCTTCGATGACTACCTCATCGCACTGAAGGAGATATAGGAGTTCTGCGACTTCTGCGAACACTGCACGGGGGATCGACTCCGCGATCGCATCATCACCGGGCTATGTGATGAAGCTGCCGTCCAAGCGCTTCTCAGTGAACGTGGCAGTCCATGATCGTGACCCCCAGTGCAGCTCTGGTGTGCGCCTGCATCAGTTTCCCTACCAGCAGTCTCAGTCCATGCCGTGTCACTTTGCTTCTCCACAGCCGAGGCAGCAACAGTCTGGTCCCTACAGGTATCCCACTCAGGTTCGTGAAGCTGGAATGTCGGGTGCTTTGCTCGGACTGAAACCGTTTCATGAAGGACAGAGACCCAAAGTGTGTCGTGCCCACTTGTTCTTTGGTGCGCAAGCTCGCACATGTAAACCGTGGTGTCAGTGGCCATCCAAGTCCGCTAACCTCAGAGTGCAGCCCTCGTCGCGCCCAGCATCGCCTACACGTGTACCACTTCCGACTCCGGAAAACTATAGGGGCAGGCTGTTAACTATGCAGCCCTTTGCCTGCCACTCCTTCGGGTTGCAGCCCAGGCTGGCTCACAGCCACTGACCTTTGTTGTCGACACTGGCGCTGGTGTGTCTCTGATCCCTCAAGAGTGTGTGAACGGCACCCTGATTCAGCCCACAGCTGTCTCCATCACTACTGCCAGTGGTCAGCAGGTTCGTGTGATCGGTGAGGCCACTCTTGATGTTGTTCTCCCTGCTCTGAGACGCCAGTTCACCTGGACGTTTGTTGTTGCGGAAGTGACCGAGCCACTGTTGGGTAATGACTTTCTGTCACACCATTCACTGATCGTTGACTGTGGTGCACAGGTCCTCCGAGATGCCGCGACGTCCCTCTCCGTTCCTGGAGTACCGGGAGTGTCTGAACCTGTTGTCAACCTGGTGTTCAACAATCTCTCTTCTCTTCCCAAGTCTGCACAACCTATCCTGCAAGAGCATCCTTCCGTTCTGGAACCTTGCCAGCTGAGTAACATGTTCAGTGACTCCCCCATCACTTCCACCCACAGCATCGACACTGGCAGCAGCCCGCCGACATTCGCTAGTCCTCGGCGGCTGTCACCGGACAAACTTCAGACCGCCAAGCAGTCGTTTGACGTCTTGTTGAAGACAGGCGTCATTCGCCCTTCCAGGTCCCCGTGGGCATCCCCAATTCAAATGGTTCCCAAGCGTAACCCCGGTGAGTGGAGACTGACTGGCAGTGGCGCACGCAGGATTCCATTTCGGGGGGGTCAGAGTCCTGAAAGCGGGCCCCCTTGTGAGCGGGCCCCCACCCGTTTTTAGAAAACTTCGCGGATTTCGGTCACTTGTTTTTGAGCGGGCCCCCTACAGCATGGGACCTGAGACATTATAATTTGCTTGGCAATGTCGTGTAAGGTGACTGCGTGTGCTACTGATGTGCGAATTTTAGGTGCGTGTGCTACTGATGTGCGGTACAACTGTCGAGAGTAAATTTGACGAAATGAGGTAAATGACAACAAAAATTATATTTTACTGGTTAGGCAGGTTAGACAGGTAAATGACAACAACAACAATTATATTTTACAGGTTAGGCAGGTTAGGCAGTCCGAATCCCGGTAGTTATGTCATCATCATCATCGTTGGGGTTTTAGTGCGCCTCGACTACGTCATTCGCGCCCACCATCTTGTTGCCACAAGTTGCCATAAGCCATTCCCTGAAGCAACAATGGATAATGTAAAAAATACGTATCAATATCAAATACGCCCGTATCAAGAATTTGCAAGGATCGGGCCCTGTTGTGACCGGACCTTCATTTTGACCGGGCCCTATATCACATCTTTCCCAGCACCTGCCTCGATCGGGCCTGACCAAGACCGGCCCCTACCAGAAACGGGCCCGCATCAAGAATATGCAAGGACCGGGCCCTGTTGTGACCGGGCCCATATCACGCCTTTGTCAGCACCGGCCCCTGCCTCGATCGGGCCTGACCAAGACCGGGCCCCTACCAAAAACGGGCCCGTATCAAGAATATGCGAGGACCGGGCCCTGTTATGACCAGGCCCTCGTCCTGACCGGGCCCCATGCCACGCCTTTGCCAGCACCGGCCCCTGCCTCGATCAGGCCTGACCAAGACCGGGCCCCTACCAGAAACGGGCCCGTATCAAGAATATGCAAGGACCGGGCCCTGTTGTGACCGGGCCCAATATCACGCCTTTGCCAGCACCGGGCCCCTGCCTCGATCAGGCCTGACCAAGACCGGGCCCCTACCAGAAACGGGCCTGTATCAAGAATATGCGAGGACCGGGCCCTGTTGTGACCGGGCCCTCGTCCTGACCGGGCCCCATGCTTTGTCAGCACCGGGACCCTGCCTCGATCGGAACTGACCAAGACCGGGCCCCTTCCAGAAACGGGCCCGTATCAATAATATGCAATGACCGGGCCCTGTTGTGACCGGGCCCTCGTTCTGACCGGGCCCCATATCACGCCTTTGCCAGCACCGGGCCCCTGCCTCGATCGGGCCTGACCAAGACCGGGCCCATACCAGAAACGGGCCCGCATCAATAATGTGCAAGTACCGGGCTCTCGTTCTGACCGGGCCCCATATCACGCCTTTGCCAGCACCGGGCCCCTGTCTCGATCAGGCCTGACCAAGACCGGGCCCCTACCAGAAACAGGCCCGTGTCAAGAATACGCGAGGACCGGGCCCTGTTGTGACCGGGCCCATCATCCCATGCCACGCCTTTGCCAGCACCGGGCCCCTACCTCGATCGGGCCTGACCAAGACCGGGCCCCTACCAGAAACGGGCCCCTCAGAAATACGGGCCCCTCAGAAATTTCGGGGGGGTCAGCTGACCCCTTTGACACCCCCTACGTGCGCCACTGCTGACTGGTGACTACCGCGCCCTGAACGTCGTAACCAAACCAGATCGTTACCCATTGCCCCACTTCCAGAGTCTTTCCACCAAGCTGCATAACAAGACGTGTTTCAGCAAGGTGGACCTGCTGCGAGCGTGCCACCAAATCCCGATGAGCCCAACTGATGTTGAGAAAACTGCAATCACCACGCCTTTCGGACTGTTTGAGCACGTGTTCATGCCCCTATGACTGCGCAGCTCTGGCGCTACCTTCCAGCGTGTGATGGATGGGATTTTACGGGATGTTCCATGCGTATTCGTGTACCTGGATGACATTCTGGTATTTTCCGAAAATGAGACTCAGCACGTCGCTGATCTGCGTCTGGTGTTCGGGAAGTTGGCCGAGCGCAAACTCCGAATCTCCCTCGACAAGTGTGAGTTCCTGCAGCGCACTCTCGTGTTCCTCGGGCACCAGGTGTCCGAGAGCGGACTCGGCCCTCCCCAGGCCAGAGTAGCTGAGATTCTCGACCTGCCCAGACCCCCTGACTCAGCGGCTCTGCGCAGATATCTCGGACTCATTGGTTTCTACCGTCGCATGATTCTCAGATTTGCAGACGTTGTTTACCCCCTCACTGAGCTGATTCGTTTGCACCCGAAGAGTAAGTAGCTGCCATGTGACGAGCAGCAGTCTCGCGCAGCAGTCTCGCGACAGTAAGGTGACGTTGGCCGGAGCGTGTCCTCTGCCGCATCCACTACCCCAGTGCCATGTGTATGAGTTGGTGACTGATGCCTCGCAGGTCACAGTCGGAGCCGTCCTCCATCAGATCGTCGACGGAGAGTCGGTTCCTGTTGGGTTTTTCTCCCGGAAGATGAGTCAGCCTCAGCAGCGCTACGCGGCCTACGACAGGGAACTCCTCGCGGCGTATCTGGCCACTTTGTACTTCCGTGACGCCATCGAGGGTCGGCGAGTCACGCTCCTCACGGACCACAAACCCCTCGTGAGTGCTTTCCGCAGTCCGCACGTGGCGAAGTCTGATCGCCAGCAGCGTCATTGGTCGGGGATCACTGAGTACGTCATGGATGTGAGGTTCATCCGTGGCCGTGATAATATTGTCGCCGATTGCCTCAGTCGCCCCGCCTATGCTGTATCTCTCGACTCATGTGACCTTCGCTTCATCGCTGATCACCAGGGTCAGGATGAGGAGACCTCCCGTCTGCGAGACTGTCTCGAGCCTGTGTCCCTCGCAGATGGCATTTCGGTTATCTGTGACATGGCCAACCCTCAGCCGCGGCCGTTCGTTCCTGAGGCGTGTCGTCGTTCAGTCTTCGGCAGGTTTCACAACCTGTCTCACCCCGGTCGTAAAGCCACAGCTCATTTGTTGACTTCCCGCTACTATTGGCCTTCTATGCGCAGGGATATCCAGCGATGGGTACGTGATTGTCTCTCTTGCCAGAGGAAAAAGTTCACCGCCACACGAGGTCCGCCCCCGGGCTCTTTCGACGTGCCGTCCGCGCGGTTCGAAACCGTGCACATCGACATCGTGGGACCCCTCCCTCCGTCTGTGCCTCATGACCAACCTTTCACCTCTCCATGTCGTTATTTGCCGACTTGTATCGATCGTGCCAATCGCTGGGTGGAGGCCACGCCCTTAGTTAGCATCACTGCAGAGTATTGCCTCAGCGTTTTTGGAGACGTGGGTCTCGAGATTTGGAGTTCCCCTGTATGTGGTCACTGACAGAGGTGCACAGTTCGAGACGGAATTGTTTGACCATTTGTCTGAGATGATCGGGTTCCATCGTTTACGTACTACAGCCTAT
The DNA here is from genome assembly GCA_036785665.1 of Chirona hameri. Classification (NCBI taxonomy): domain Eukaryota; kingdom Metazoa; phylum Arthropoda; class Thecostraca; order Balanomorpha; family Balanidae; genus Chirona; species Chirona hameri. Next base: position 113,759 of record JAXIVJ010002062.1, read on the forward strand.
CACTCTACTTGTAATGGTATGATCGAGAGGCAGCATCGTACTCTCAAGGCAGCCATCCGTTCTCGCAAACAGGAGTGGCTGCGCGCACTGCCTGTGGTGCTGCTTGGGATACGAGCCATGCCTAATGAGTCTGGTTTTTCTTCATCGACAGCAGTGACGGGGACGCAGTTACTGTTCCCGAGATGTTCTGTTTCACAGACTAGTGTCCATGTGGGCAAGAAGTTCATCCGCGAGCTGGCAAAGCACATGTCCGAGATCGATTTCGCTTCATTATCGCGCGGCCATCATCATGCTAGTGTGCCACCAACTTACGTTCCAGCAGACCTGTCGTCTTGTACTCATGTGTGGGTACGCGTGGACCGCGCGCGCCACTCACTGGAGGCCCTTTACCGTGGGCCCCTGAAGGTCGTTCGTCGGTCCCCGAAGGTTTTCGTTCTGGAGCTCCCTTCTGGTACCCACGATACTGTCAGTGTTGACCGCCTCAAACCTGTGCATGTGCCCGTACCTCCCTCTGACCAGGTGTCTGGGGGAGCGCCGCCTCTTGCGACCTCTTTGTCGCGACCCGAGGAGGAGCAGGCGTGCCGGACGCCCCCGCCGGAGTCGCGTGGGTCTCCAGACGCCGGAGCGCCCGCGACGCCGGGGCTGACCCCTGGCGTCGACTGGCGGCCGCCCTCTGGCGGTCTGTTGCCGCAGTCTCGCGGCCCGCCGCCGCCACTGCCGCTCTCTCGCGGCGGCCCGTCGACGCCGACGCCGCTGCCGCCTTCTCGCGGCGGCCCGCCTCCGCCGCTGCCGTCTCCGCCGCTGCTGACGCCGCCGCTGCGCGTTGACCCGCTGCTGCCGCCGTCCCGTGGTGGACCGCGGCGGACTGACGGTGACCGGACGGTGCCAGTGGACGATGAGACAGTGAACGATGGACGGACAGTGAACAGTGAGCGTGCGATGGACTCTGCTCGGACAAGGGACGCTGATCCCAGTGATGGTCCGCGGAGTGCTGCCGTGCCGGGGCAGTCTCCAGTGCGATCGCGCTGTGGCCGGACCGTCCGGTTCCGACGCCTGCCGACTTTGTGTATTATTGATGTTTTGTGGTCGTATTTTTTTATCTTCATGTTCGCTCCGCTCTGGGATGGGAAGTCATGTGGTGCGTCATATCACTTTATTGCAGCTCTTTAACGTTCCGTATTTCCGCAACTTGATTTTTTTACAATTCGCCAGTTCTACCAGAGTAAATCTAGGGAATTCTCTAACGGAAATAATTAGGCAACTTTTATGTTTATTGCTAATGTGATTCATCTGCGGTTTGCTTTCCGTATTTGTATTTCTCGTATAACTTATTTAACTTAATCTGTCCGAAATCTGTACAGTAACTCGCGACTTTTATGTATATTTGTAAACAGAAGTGTCTTCGTACCCGGCAACGCGCGTAACTTTCTCTTGCTTTCCGCTCCTGGTCGCAACCTCACGTTGCTCGTCATACGATTTATTTAGTTACTTGGTTTGTAATCTGTCATACGTCATAGCCTCATATCATATTATCACATTATATGGCTGTCAACTGTTTAAAGCTTGGTCTCCCTTCAGGTTCTTATTATGTAGTCCCGATCGCCTGATCGGTTTGCTCGTTGTCTTCTCGGCGCCATGTTTCCCGCCCGAGTCGCTCATCTGATATACGTCTGACTGCCCGGGTTGGCACTCGGCAGTCATTCGGTGTCATTTTCTCGTCTCCTCTTGTCGGTTCATTCTGTTTCGTTTGTCTGCAGGTTGTTTGCCCAAATACATTGTGGGCGTGAGTCGACTTGGTTTCTCTCACCAGCGCCCCACAAGTATAGTGCGGATATGCGCTCAAATATATGATTGTTTTGATATAAAATGTATTCAACAATAGATGGATCAATGTCAAATAATTTAAAATAAAATAAAATATTTCATATAACTTTACTTGAAGAATTGCATGTTCTTTACCTATTTAACGCATTTTTGCACCATATGTGGTATCATATCTGCTTGTCATGTGACATACTCACGTGATCTGGCCATCAAATGACGTCATGACGCCGGTGCGGTATGTGCAGCTACTGATACGTGCCGAGTTGCAGCGGCCCTGGACGGAGTTTCGGTACCTTTTTGAGCGGGTTTCGAGGCCATCATTGTTGGTACGTACCTCCCCCCCGGCATGACCCCCTTCCACCAACCACCGAAACTCCCCGCCCTGTACCACACGGCCGGCCGGGACCTCGGCTCGGATTAAATTATCGGGAATCTCCTGGACGAAAGACTCCACCTCACTAACGCACGTGCTTAACCCGCATTCCATTCGCGGACAGACACGAAAACCTTCCTGTGTTTCGAGTGCAAAACGGACACTACTCAAATAGATATATAGGAGACTAGCGCATTGTGCTCGCTCCGCGTCGCAATCCCGTAGATTCGCAATCCCGATAGATGGATGGAGATTTGTATTTTGTTCTCACTTGGCGGGCTTGGCGGGCTTGCGGGGCTTGGGGGACTTTCGGGACTTTCGGGACTTGCTGGGCTTGCAGACCTTTTCGACTTTTTGATTTTTTTAAACTTTTTAGACGTTTTTTACTCTTTTTTACTTTTTGTTTACTTTTTTTACTTTTTGTTTACTTTTTTTTTACTTTTTTTACTTTTTTGTTACTTTTTTTTACTTGCCTTTTTTACTTTTTTGACCTTTTTACTTTTTTTACTGTTTTACTCTTTTTTTAATTTTGACTGCATTTTGTTTACTTTACGCCCAATCCATCACAAACTCCAAGCAACCCATCTCAGACACAGCTTTAGCTATTTAACGCACTTGTAATTTAACGAATTCCTCCGGAATGGAGGTTCCCTATGCACAAAGAAGGCACGTGAATTGCACACAGATTGTTGGCTGTTTTCCCAGCTCGGAACTAACTACAGACGCCGTTCAACTATTAATATTTCTCGGAATTCTCCTGGACGGAGGTTCCATGCTCACAAGTTACGTGAATTCAACCGCGGACAGACACGAAAACCTTGCTGTGTTTCGAGTGCATATAGTGCGGATATGCGCTCAAATATGATTGTTTTGATATAAAATGTATTCCACAATAGAGGTATCAATGTGAATTAATTTAAAATAAAAAACATTTCACATAGTGTTATACAATATTTACACTATATAACACAATATTTTAACAATATTTCACAAGCGGTCCCCGCTTGCTTCGCTGCGCGAAGAGGCGACGCCGTTGGCGTCGGTGGTGCCGTTAACTTATTTGGGGTTACACCGAATCGTTGGAAAATTGCATTTATGAACCTGTGATCCGTCAAACGGAAGTCGCCTTCGGCTGTCCTGGCCGCCGCCATCTGCTCAGCATTGGCAGCTCGCCGCTCCACTCTCTGCTGGTCGTCTTCGGCTTCCGTGGCCGCTGCCATCCGCGCAGCGTTGGCGGAAAGACGCTGACGGCGCTGGTCATCCGTCTCCTGTTGCCTTGCCACCCTTTGGCGTTCTGTGTTTGCTTGCTGGATGCTGATTGTAGCTGCTGCCTGCTGGCCTGCTCCATCGTCTGTGCGTTGTCGTGTTCGTTGTCGATAAGCTTCGAGTTTCTTGCGCTTTTGAGTTTTTGCTGATAGCGGCATTGAAAAATGTTGCTACATCGTGACATGCAACATGAAATCAATGAAATCAAATCAATGCAATCAATGTTACATCACTCCAAAGCTGAAAAACAACTTGATTCTGTTACTTAAATCGACCAACTCCAAGGCTATACAACTGCTTGATTCATGGCCTTGCTTGATTCTGTTCAGGGGGTGTCATGGCTATCTCCGTAACGTGTCCACCCTGTCCCATGGCGTCACTTTCCAGCTCGATTTCCACCAATGGGGTGGCAGAATCGGAGAAGCGTACTTCCTTTCGTAGACCGTCTCGTGGCACTTCTCGGTCTATCAAAAGAATTACGCATTCGACCGGCGCGGCCGCCATGTTTATTTACGGTGGCGCATTCGTCACTCAACGATCTTCAACATAATTGTAGGTGAAACAAGTGTAACCCAGATGTAAAAATGCTTTCACCTGATAGATACTACTACAAAGTATCCTCAAGTCACCTTACTTCATCAACAACCAGGTGAAATAATACAAAATTCGCACATCAGCCAAAACAGCATCCAGCGACAGTTCCCCGTGGCCAAAATCCAAACATTGCCTTATATGGGCATGGGCCTCGTTCGGTTGCATGCCTCGCTTTGACATCGTCTAGCGGCTCACCCTTGCAATTTAGGAGAAAATGTCCCAAAAGCGAGCTGTAGAGGACATTTCAATCTATCATTTAGTGCTCAATTGATCCCTCTGGCACCTAAGGTATGCAAATGGTAGGACGCGAAAGTAGACCAATTTAACACTATTTGAATAGGGAGCGTGTGTCGTCACGTGTCCGTGACATCACGCATTTCGCTGCCTACCCCGGACGGGTCTACTTAGTCTTTATGGCCTTGGATTCTGTTATGTAACTCGGCCTCAATTCACTGCGCCACATTAAATTAATTATCTTTTGTTTCGTAAATTCACGCGCTAATCCTTCTTGCCTACTGCCGACTGCGTACTTCAGGAGATCAGTAAAGTGCACAATTTAAAACCCTGAGATATTTGCGTCCTTTATCGGCCCGCTCAGCTGAGGTCCCTGGAACCAATAGCATCGAGCTAATGCTAAAAGCTTTTTCGAGCGCCGGCTATTTGGATCGGATTTATCATTGCGAGAGAAGGGAAACATGCCCCTCCTGGCGCATGCTGTGACGGACACCGGCATCGCAGCGACTTCATTTTTTGCCGTGGATCGGCACAAAGCTTGGAGCTGTCATGTGTCAAAAGTCAAAAAAGTCAAAAGAAGTCAAAAAAGTCTAAAAAGTCTAAAAAGTATTAAAAACAATCGAAAAAGTCGAAAAGGTCTGCAAGCCCCGCAAGTCCCGCAAGTCCCGCAAGTCCTCCAAGTCGCCCAAGCCTCGCAAGCCCGCCAAGCCCGCCAAGTAAAAAATACAAATATCCATCCATCTATCGGTATTTCGAATCTATGCGATTGCGATGCGGAGCAAGCAGTCAAAAAAACAAAAAAATCAAGTAAAAAAGTAAACAAGTAAAAAATCACGAAGTCAAAAAGTAAAAAAAAAAGTAAAAAAAGTCAAAAAAGTCAAAAAAGAAAGTAAAAAAGTCGAAAAAGTCGAAA
>JAXIVJ010002063.1:0-30000 GCA_036785665.1 Chirona hameri
ACGTGACTTTTCGGGAGAAAAATTCACCATCGTTTTCAGCAGCACTTACTTCATATTTTCGACTACAACCAGCTGTACATTTGACAACTTTCAAAAAGGTTGAAACATTCCTTTAACATGTTAGACGAGTCCCTGGGACATGGCGGGCCCATGCCTCCCCCACAAAAAAAAAACTCTGAAATTGGAGAAAAAATTGAACACATTTCCGGATATAAGAAGAGAAAATCGCTAAGCAACTTTTACCTCAGGGAAGTTTGCAATTATATGACGATAGTACGTTGTATGAACAGCATAGCGATTAGCAAGATGTTATGTTATTATTATACACCTTATGTTCAAACTTAGCTTGAAAATATAAAAAGACGAAAGTTGAATATATTTCGGATACAATGTGAGAACATGTGTAGAAGATGTCTGACGATCGAGCGCGAGAATTGTCATGTCTGTTGAAATGCTATATCGAGATGTTTGGCGGCGTTCGTTGTGTTGTAGGGATTTGATAAGACTGAACTGAAGAAGGATTTGTATCCGAAAATATATTCAACTTTCTCTTTTTATATTTTTCAATCTAAGTTTTGAACATAAGGTTTAATAATAACATAGACGTCAGGAAAGTTTGTGTTTAAAGTCACCTAGCAATGCATAAGCAAGCGAAATCCGATGAGTTTTCAGAATTTGTGTGACACTTTTGGAATTTGCTCCCCCCCTAACTACCGCGTGCCCCCCCACCAAAAAAAACATAGTTATGGATCCGCGCAATGCCATCGCGACAACGTCATGCTGAATTTTGACACCGAGAATTTCTCGAATTGTCTGAAAACAGACATCATGCGATGGCTTCGACTGCTTCGAAGCTTTCTTTTTAAGATGTGCTTATTTTAGTGGATGCTTTTCACTTATTCAAGATATGTCATTTTGGCCACATTTAGACTAGGCAAATATCTGACATGGTGCTGCGCTGAACGGCACCCGCGCCTGTCACGGGGCCAGCCAGTGGTCCCAATTGTGTCGATTTGGGCGGGAAAATGACACCCAAATGTGACTAATTTCTACTCTCACTCCCAATTTTAGGAGTGAATTTTCCACTGCCAAATTTTCGATATTGATTCTGACATAAAGAATGACGAAAAATACATGATTTTACTTGTTTGTCTCGCCGAGCCGCTTCGCCCCACATGCAACATGGCCTACCCTGGGTCACCAAATGACCTTAGACGCTGAGGTAACTTTTGACAGCTGACCTAACCAGGGTGTCAACATCAATATGTTTCGAATCGTCTTGACGAGACAAACTCGATGGTGTTAAATTGTATTCCTATATGTACAAGTTTCCTAATATGTAATTCCTATATGTAATTCCCTATATGTAAATTCCTATATGTTAATACATATACAAGTTATTCACGAAAACCTTTTTGGAAGATGTCATCGTGGACCTTTGGTGACGTCTGGAGGCCTAAGCTATTGAGCGTGAGCTAACATTTCGAGGACACCAATGGCGAATTGCAATTTTTTTTAAGAGCTTTCGATTGTTTTCTTTTCTTCTGTGTGATCCTAGCTATCATGGTTCCGAGATAGTTTTGGGGTTTCGTGAGCAAAGCCCAATACTAGGGAAATTTGACCTTTGATGACCTCTGGTGACCTCAATATTGACATGAGCCAAAACATAAATGCTGGAAATAACTTCGAATGTACTTGTCGAGAGCTTTTCGAAAGTTTTTTTCTCGCGTCTTTCTAGCCCTTTTAGTTTTCAAGTGTATGTGGGGGGTCATTCCCCCCCCCCACCCTCACCCGCACGACTCCACCACGCACTACCAGGGCGAAGTTGTCTGCGAGTGGCCCACAGGGGGCGGAGGGTTAACTAGATGAATATTATGGGCTATTGGTGCGTGCTCAGTTGATTTTGAAAACTGACGGCCAGCACTGCCAGTGCGTGGTGGGGCGAGCTTAGACCATCAGAACAGTAGGCGGGTGACATGTGTCGTCGTCAATTTCCCGCGACTCCCTTACGGACCCCTCCATTCACGTCCATGCAACGTGACAATTAGGGTGGCAGGGTTATTGGATGCCTGGCCGGAGCGGGGTCTGCTGGTTATCTCGGTTCGGAGTGTGTAGCGGTAGCAGACAGACTTCTGAGAAGACTAGCCCGAGGGCTATGTGCAGCCCAAAACGACTGCTGCTGCCCTGTCACTAGGAACGGCTAGTTACCAGTAGTACGCGTAGTTACCTGTTAGGTACGCTAGTTACCACTTAGTACGCTAGTTACCAGTTAGTACTGCTAGTTACCATTAGTACGCTAGTTACCAGTTTAGTACGCTAGTTTACCATTAGTACGCTAGTTAACATTAGTACGTTTTAGGATTTAAGATTTAGCTCCGGTGGTATTATATAGTATTGTGTGAAAACGCTGCTGTGTTTGTGCATTATTCAACCAATTGTGCTTCAAACACGAAGGCAAAATAGTGTGACGTCTCCCCAAGAGCACTGCCGAGTTTGCAATCAAGTATTTTGTACTGCGTCTGCACTGCATTAGATTAAGAGCATGCCTGTACGGTGGGCGGTGACGCGGCGATTGTACTGCGTCTGCACTGCATTAGATTAGTGCATGCCTGTAGTGTGGCGGTGACGCGGCGATTGTGTACTGGCGTCTGCACTGGCATTTAGATTAGGACAATGCCTGTAGTGGGCGGTGACGCGGCCAATTGTACTGCGTCTGCACTGCAGATTAGATTAGGACAATGCCTATAGTGGGCGGGTGGACGCGGGCGATTGTACTGCGTGCGTGCACTGCATTAGATTAGGGCATGCCTGTAGGGTGGGCCGGTGACGCTCGCGCGATTGTACTGCGTCTGCACTGCATTAGATTAGGGACATGCTGTAGGTGGGGCGGTGGTGACGCGGCGATTGTTACTGCGTCGCACTGACATAGATTAGGTGCATGGGCATGCTGTAGTGGGCGGGTGAAGCGGCGATTGTACTGCGGTACTGCACTGCATTAGATTAGGACATGCCCTGTAGTGGGTGGCGGTGACGCGGCAGATTGTACTGCGTCTGTGCACTGCATTAGATTATAGGGCATGCCAGTAAGTGGGCGGTGGACGCGGCGAACTGGGCGTCGCGGGACCGCTCTCTCCTTGCTCTCAACCGCTGCTCTCACCCGCTCTTACGCTCCGCTCTCGACCCCGCTCATCGTCACCCGCTCTCACCCCGCTCTCACGCCGCTCTCCTCACCCACGCTCACTCACCCGCTCTCACCCGCTCACACCCGCTCTCACCCGCTCTTCACCCGCCTCTCACACCGCTCATCACCCGCTCTCAACCCGCTCTCACTCCGCTCTCACCCGCTACCCGCCTCCACCGCTCTCACCCGCTCTCCACCGCCTCACCGTCTCACCCTCTCACACCCTCTCACTACCGCCGCTCCACCCACCGCTCTCACGCCGCACCCCTCACTCTCCGCTACACGCTCTCACCCGCTCACACCGCTCTCACCCGCTCTCACCCGCTCTCTCACCCGCTCTCACCCGCTCTCACCCGCTCTTCACCCCCTCACACCCGCTCACACCCGCTCAACCTACCTCTCTCCCCGCTACCGTGACCCGGTGTGTACAGTTTTAGTTTTCCCAGTCAACTTCTGCCGGCCGTTAGTCGAGTTGTCAATGACCCGCCGCTCAAGAAGCAGTCTCTGGTGTGTGTTTTGTGCTACAACTGATCGTCACTTGTCTCTGGTTTCTACAGGATCGTCACTGGTCTCTGGTCTCTGTTTGTACAGATTGTCCCTGGTCTCTGGTCTCTGGTCTCTGGTTTGTACAGATCGTCCCTGCTCTTGTCTCTGTCTCTGTTAGTACAGATCGACACTGGTCTCTGTCATCTCTGGTTTGTACAGATCGTCTCCCTGTCTCCTAGGGCTCTGTTTGTACAGAATCGTCTCTGGTCAGCTGGTCTCTGTTTTGTACAGATCGTCACTGGTCACTGGTCTCTGGTTTGTACACGATTCGTCACAGGTCTCTGGTCTCTGGTTTGTACAGTCGTCCACGGTCTCTGTCTCTGGTTTGTACTTGATCGTCACTGGTCACTGGTCTCTGGTTTTGTACTGATCGTCACTGGTCTCTGGTCTCTGGTTTGTACAGGATCGTCCTCTTGGTCTCTGGTCTCTGGTTTGTACACGATCGTCCACTGCGGTCTCTGGTCTCTGGTTTGTACAGATCGTCCCTGGTCTCTGGTCACTTGGTTGTTACTGATCGTCACTGGTCTCTTGTTTGTACAGATCGTCACTGGTCTCTGGTCTCTGGTTTGTACAGATCGTCACTTGTCTCTGGTCTCTGGTTTGTACAGATCGTCCCTCTGGTCTCTGTATGCGGGCAAAATGCGTGTCTGTCGCTGGCTGTCGATTCACTTTTATGACATTCCGGTCAGGGTTAAGACTTTAAGTGTGCTCTGCTTAGGTAAGATTTTTACAAGCCGTCCGGTGTCGATACAGTGCGTGTGTATTGATCGTGAGACAAGCCAAGGGACAGGGCTGCATGGTCGGATGATAGTGTCGAGTGTCGTGTTATCAGTTATCACCATGACGAGACAGCTGAAAGGCACTGTCCTGCTTCGCTGGCAGGCCGAGCTGTGGTCCTAGCCCCTCAGACTCCGTGGTAAACAGAACAGGGCGGTTGCCGCGGTAGCAGGAATATGATGTAATGCAATCATTAAAACACGCCTCGAAACCACATCGGCGACCTTTAAAGTTGTGCCGGAGTCCCTTTCAAAGTAAATCAGGAAAAGGTCGATTTCATGTTACTTGGCTCTGACAACCAAACCTACAAATGAGGCAGGCTGATTTCACTTTTGATGAAAATGGAAAGCCTTTAAAACCTGTTCCCATTTAAAACCCATTGGTTCCATAATGACTTGAACATTTCATGGGAAAATATGACACCATGAGTAGTTAGAAATGTTACAGTATTCTGTTCTCATTAAACTGGCTAGCAGTACTTCGACTATGATATTTTGTTTGGTATTGCAGCAAAACAACCCACCGGCCCTAGAGCAACTGCCCAGTTATGGTTGCCAGTCACACTAGGATAAATTTAACAAAATCACATAACGCGAGTCCACACCGAAACACAGGCCGCACGGTACAAAAAGAGCAACACCACTGTACAGTAAAAAAAAACACGCAGCATAAAAGTAGCCATTAAAAGCGCTGGTAAAAGTAAAAATTGAATTAAATGAAGCGCTGGTGGAGGCAAAAGACCTAAAAGTAAAGAAGATATATATTATAAATTAAGGCCATGACTAATCATATAATGTAGACGTGGCTCGCCGTAGCAACCTCTAGCCAAAGTAAGTGTCATGATCGTCAGCGAAATTCAAGATATCTGAACGAAGAGAGCGCGACGGAGAAATTAATAAGTCTGAGGGAGTGTGGTAGACGACGACAGTTGTGGTAGACGAACAGGAAGCCCCTCTTCACGTAGTCCACTCATCCCACTTCCACGAGGTACGTGGAAGAGCTCAGGGCGCCGCGTGCGTCGGCCTGGTGCCGATAACGGGAAACATTCCCACAAGTTCGCGCGCAGTCCAAGCGGCACACAAACACTGAGCGCATACACATAAGATCCATCTGAATAAAACGCAACCTGACAGATGCGCAGCCGAATCGTTTAACCCGCCATCATGGCTTGAGGGGGGGGGGGGGCGAAAAAACGCCCCCTGGCGGACTTTCGTAATAGCTCAAAAACGAACGGCGCTAATCAGACGCGAAACTTCGGGTGCCTTCGTACATCAATTTTACATCTTCCGTGCAAAAATGAAGAGCAATTCGTCGAAATTGTTCGAGATATAACAAATTAAGCGACGTCACTTCACACGAGTTTGACGACAACAAATCAGATAAACTTTAACAGGCCGTACAACAGGCGGCTGTTCTGCTGTATCAGTGGTGGGCGGTACCACACCACTTATGGGGCACAACGCTTATGAAATTGGCTGATTATTGGTGTGTGAGCTACCATGAGTCAGTACTTGCCTACTTTGACCCAACATGATGCTTTTCGAGTAAAAAAAGAAGAAGATCCATTAGGCTCTTGATTTAATGGTTTCTGAACCAATTTGGGAACGTACATGCGATACGTTCACTATGCTGTATAGAGTGCATATTTGTATATATCATTGTACAGGCTATATTTTCTATATAGGTTTTAACGGGTCCCACATTTCATTCTGCCACCGCGAATCTGACCGGGCTCCATACTTCAGCTTATCTGACCGGGTCTGGTAAGTTTCGAGAAAAAACTTTCTACCACCTCTAGTGAGCTCAAGATGCACCTAATGGTTGAACATCAAGACAACTTTCAAGGTGATCTATTTTCCCTATTTATTCAAGATTCAAGTGATCTATTCCCTTTAAAGGAATAAGTTCACCTTCAACATTAGTTTTAAACTGAGATAGCAGTTGCGTAGCCCGTGTTGGGAAACCCCTATCTGCAAGTTTTTCTTGACTGAAAAGACTCTCCAGCCGAATATATTTGAGTTTTTGGCGAAGGAATGCGGTGCTGGCGAAAGAATGTTACTGGTTTTAGCCCGGTCAGAGGCCTATACCATCAGCCAATCAGCTTGCAGCTGGTGCTAGAAGCGAATCGCCGGCCGCGGTTGGCACATCTCCAATCCGAGTCTATCTTTACGCGACTACTTTCGAATCTGATTGGCTGAACCATTGTTTACATTCGCGTGACGTCAGGACTCTGACTCAGAGAGTATGCATATAGTTTTGATAAACAATAAAAATATAAGGCCTTCTGTCCTGAATCGGCGCGATAGAAGGCCATTTTTGACAATATAAAAATAAATTGTATTAACAAATATAATCAAATCGTGTTGGGTAAAAAATTTCCAAGGTTAACTATTTCCTTTAAGAGCTTTCGAATGCCTCCTTGCGCGTCTCGCTGCGGTTATTGGGTCGGAAGATAACGAGGAGGTAGAATCTGCCCCCTCCCCCCCTCCTCCAGCGGTTGCAGTCACACTAGGACACACAGTGTTCTGCTGAATACCCCAGCGGGGCGCGGGTTAATGAAGCAGTAATACTGAATGCTTCGAGGTCCTAAAACATTAATATTGAATCATGCCAGGTAAAACGCCAGGCATCAACATCACTTGGCATTCAGTAGCCGTGTTCAAGAAAACATGTGCACGTTGTGTACAGTGTGTTTCGCCCTATTATCGCACAAAGTGCTCTCAAAGGTATAATGCATCTCCCGCATAAGCAAAAGTGAAATTGTAAGCAAAGGTCAAGGTCGGGTCACACAAGGTCACTATTGGCAAGAGGTCTACGCAAGCCATGCGACACATGTTTTATGGGTTATTTCATACACGTAGAATGATATAGTTGCAGCCATTTTCACAACCTGACCCCGTATTATGGCCCTCAGGTCAAGATCAAGAACATGCTTTGTTTATATTAACCCTCGCCCTACGGGAGCTTTTTCACCTTCGCCCTACGGGGGGTCCTAAAAAGACCCCCCTGTTAACTTTCAAACCAAGCAAGATAGAGCAACGGGGTAAGGACCAACATGTTGCCTGTCATGTTTGGAATCTAACGGTATGCAATTTTTAGGTTTCGGGTCAACGAGTGACCTTCCAGGTCAAGTGAATGACCTCGATCGATCACGTCCAGAACAGCGATTTGCACTGTCAGAAAACCTAAAATTAGAAATTGATCAATGTTAACAAAGAGGTATGTTCCTAGACCAGTTTTGCCTCAGAAATACAAACAAGGTAATTATTTATTCGTATCTGATCAAAAAAAGTCCAAAAAAGTGATTAAAAAATGACGTCATGAGTTTCTTACACTTAGGGAGCCATCACTCAGTCAAAAATATAGATATTGCTTTGAAATTTGGTTTGAGTATTACCCATACTCAGTTCTCTCACATATATTCTGTTTTTTTAACATCTTTGAAAATTTTGATTTTGTGGTGATTTTTCCCAAAAAAACAGTTTTTGTTCATTTTAGGGGTCAAAAACCCCAAATGTCGAAAATCTGAGATTTCCATTTTAAAGAAAATTACATTTTATATCTTTTCCGAATTGTGTTTGCAATTTGCTTCAAAACTCTGTTTTCTACAATTTGTCAAACATTTATCGTTTTTCTAACAACATGACGTCATCAAAACGTCATTATTTCCCACATTTCTCAACCAATTTCGACGAAATTTTTACAGCATGCGTATAATTGTTGTAAACTCAGCTGCTGCAAATTTCAGCAAGATGCGCCGCATATGTAAAAAGTTATGCAAGAAAAGCCTCAGGGGGTCGTTTTAGGACCCACCCACCCGTTGGGCGAGGGTTAATCAATTTCAAATTTTGACCTTATCTTACCTGAGGCCATTCTTCTTTTTTTTTAATCGAGCCGTGGTTCCATTTTTGTATTCAAAGAATGCCTCAGGAGTCGGCGCGGGAGATGTTTAGCGTCGAAACAGGGCCTCGGAAATGTAGCAGCAAAGTCAAATAATATGCAGATATTTTGCACACTGCCCAAACATAACAAATGTCCAGTCCTGAGGCTATTCTTATTAAACAAAATAGGGCCACGGCTCGATTTTGTATTATAAGAATGGCCTCTGAGGCCATTGTCATTGCCATTGAGCCATTGTCATTTCCGTTCTTTTGACGTTTTTTATTTGATATTTGCATCAAAGCTCGATTTTAGACGATGAAAAAAATGGAACCGTCCCCCCACCCCCTATCAAAAATTGGTGGCGCCGCCCTGCAGTTTTGCAAAATAATGCAATGATAATGATCATTTTCATGTATTGAACTCACTTTATAATCAAAGTAAAGTTAGGTTCAAAGCGAAGTAGGGTCAGATCAATGTCAGGTCACGGAAGATAAACAAGGATGACATGAAATCGGGTCTCGCGACACAAGGTTGTTTCTGGATCCGTTTTGTCTCGCAAATGCATTGGTAATGCTTATTTGTTCGTGATTACCTCTGAGAAGTCATAACTCGCTCTAAAGTTAAGATATCAACCTGAACCTGGTTTGTAGACACATCAGAAGTGGTAATTTAACACGCATTCGGGTGTTTGGGAATTTTGATAAATTTGAATTTCTTTAAAAAGATCAGTTGTTTCATCATGAATGTTTGAGAAACCGAGACGACAGTTTTGAATAACATTAAAACCCCTGTCGTTTGGTACCTTTTGTTTGCAATTTCGCTCAAAACTTTACATTTTTTAAAGAATGATCAATTTTAGGACAAAGGACAGCCCACGCAGCTTCGCAGACAACTTTATTCATTCAAGGAACGCCATTGTACCTACTTGTGATGTCATTTTCCAGAAAAAAGAGGCATTTTGGTTGACCAAATACCGACCGATGTGGGTTGAAGCGAAAATGTCAAAAATTTGACCGATTTGCAACTTTTATACTCATTTATGTAGATAACACACTGGCAAAAATAGCTTTGTTTAACATCATAAAACACACATGTACAGTTTTCAAAAAGGCGGTATAATTGTGAAAAAAGGAACCAAATATATTTACAAAACAAAGTAGTGGAGGGCCGGAGGCTGCAAGCAAGACAGGATGGAAACATGTGACCACAATCATTTCATAATCATTTGCAGCATATTACATAAATACATACAAAGGAAGAAATAAATTTTATCTGACCAAAGTTGGAGGGGCATATGACTCCCCTAACTTTTCCGTCCTTGACATTGGTCAGGATTCAGGACTCAGGAATGATTTAACATATGATATATTGGCTGCACGATGACACCCGTCACCCACTACCTAACAAAACTGGATGTCAATTGTCAAGCATGCTGTTTCATTCCTCATAAGTCATAACACATGCTAGCATTTCCCTTTATAATATTTATTTAAAACATGTATCTTCAGGTAATAATAATTTTACTTCAACTTGGTTTGCTTGTATACATTTATCTGCAGTTATCTATCTGCATTAAAAAGTTCATATTCATACAAAATGTGACAATCCATGCTTCACAGCAAGCCAAGCTTTTCAAGGGAGCTGGAGTTGAAACTTACCGAACACAATTCACTTAATGCTTTTGTATAATCACATCCCACTCCTTCTCATGGTGATGTCTTTCCAATTTGAAAAACAACTTATATATATTTACTTGGAATTTCACAGTTATTACGGGTTAAGCCACATATTTTGTTGGAATATCCTTTGCCTTTGAGCGGGTACCAGGAATTTAACACAAATGGGCATTGGAGCATACGCGCAGGAATTGTAAACGACTTTACAATGCGATACTGCCATATCCTTCAACAAGCGAAGGAAATACATGTTTTTATAGAAACGTTTCTGGCTATTTCTTTGTTTAAACCTTGAAACCCCCGAGATTAAAAATTCCG
Source organism: Chirona hameri (assembly GCA_036785665.1). NCBI lineage: Eukaryota > Metazoa > Arthropoda > Thecostraca > Balanomorpha > Balanidae > Chirona > Chirona hameri. The sequence continues at coordinate 10,381 of JAXIVJ010002063.1, forward strand.
ATTATTTTGTTCATATGCTAACATCTTTATATTGTTTGTTTTGAATATATCCTACTGTATAAAAATACGATAAAATTCAATAGTATTTCAATATTATATATCAACATTAAAATTTAGTAGATCTTTATTTTAGGAAGGAATAAAACAAATACAATAACGAACAACATTCGTAGTGAGTTGACATTCGTGGAGCAGATTCACGTTATTCTTCAATTGTGTGTTCCTGGGAGTCGGGCCGTTGTCATCCCTTTGCCTATAAGCTGTTGCATATCTGAGCTAATAACGTCACCGGGGAAACCTTTTGGATTCCTAAAGTTTCTTTTTCATACATATGAAACTTTATAGTTGTATACTGTCTAACATAGATTATTGATGATGTACTTTACATGTATGTCACTTGCGAAGTAGTATTTAATATATTTAGCTTGCTATGCCTATGACGGATGGAAGTGTTCCCCCGGTGACGTCACTTTCCAGTCTGTCGCAGCAGGGGACGGTTCTACCTAGTATTCTATGGTCTTGCCCGGGAGTTATCCGCATGGAGATTGGAGGAGCTGTTTGGAAGTTTGTTTGAACTCCTTATACTATTATTTATCATGACAAAAACATTCTGGGTTCCAACAATTTTGAGTATGATTCATACTGGTTATTGATTCGACTTTTTTGGAACGATTCAATCATGATTCATTTTCGGATCTGAATGATACAATCACCGTTGGATTCACGGATAAAATTTTGATAATTGATTCTTTCCAGTTAAAAGAATCAAAACAAATATTTGAATCGATGCACGTTTGATTCAACATTTAAATATTCAATGATCATTAAAACATTGTTACAGCAATACTATTTCCGTATAAATGAATGTAGCCACTGGGACAGCATGTATTTGCACAATTTACCAGTGTTCTTGAATCATTAAGAATCGTTAAATCTTTTGATTCAATCAGCCTTGATTTGATGCGGGTTTTTATTCAATCACGATTCATGAATCAAAAGATCTGGGGTGAATCAATATTTTTTGTTTATTCAAGGAATTTTGATTGAACGATTCTAAGCGATTGAATCAGTGTCGAATCAATAACCAGTCTGGTAGGATTATAATATTTGGTAATGATTTAATTACAAGACTATATCACTTTAGAACTATGGCCGTAAGTGATACAGGCTGCCTCCTAGTTCTTTTTAGATTCCATTCTAATTTGTAATAATTTACCTTGTCTTTTCAGTAACACCTCATTCTTTAAAATATATGAAGTGGTTCTACCCTCACTTTTGAACTAGCACAAGGGTCATTTATTTCTTGAAAGTCATGAATTGATGGACATTGGGCGCCATGTGACCTTCGTTGACGGAGCGCCCTTAAACACCAATCATCATCAATGTGCATTGTGCACTGTGTTGCATTATTGTGATAATCATAGGCGTAGGAACAGGGGGGGGCCATGGCCCCTCACTTTTCGGCCATTTTTTGGGCTAAAATCTGTATTTTTGCTTGGTGAGAAAGGTGTTCGATGGCAAAAGGTTCGCCAAGACGAGAACAGCCCCAATGTGCAAATAAATCTTCCATGGGGGTTGGGGTTCTCTCAAAACGAGATCACAGTTTCACTGCTCCCCCCCCCCCCCACCTTGTGTGACGTTCCTACGTCCCTGTTGTGCTTGGTTAGTGGTTACTGGTTACTGGTTACTGGTTTGTGTATGCCATATGCTACTTAACCCGCGCCGTGCCGGTGCTCGGCGCCAACTTCGCCGTGCCGGGGGTGTTTAGACACCCCCCCCCTCCAACTCGGAAACTAAAAGGGCTAGAAAGACGCAGAAAAGCGTGTTCGAAAGCTCTCGAGAAGCACATTCGAAAGTACTTAATATATTTTTTTCCTAAAGCCAATATTGAGGTCACCAGAGGTCATCAAAGGTCACATTTTCCTGTTTTAGGACATTGCTCCAGAAATTCCCATATATCTCAGAAACGATGATAGTTAGAAAGAAACGGAAAAAAGCAAACGCCAGCCAGTGAAATTTGTAATCGCTGAGGTGTCCTCAGATTTGATCTCAGGTCAATATTTGAGGCTCCAGAGGTCAAAAAGAAAAAAAATCAGTTTTTTGCTCAATCGTTTTTGCTATTAACTTTTTACTTAATACAGATAACTGAAAACTCTTTACGCCATTGTGTTTATCTTGTCAAGGCGCTTTGAATGATATATATGGTGACCTTGTTAAGTTAACTTAACAATTTGACCTAAGGTCAAGGTCATGTGGTGACCCAAGTAGGTCATGTTGCATATGGGAAGATGTACCTCGACGAGACAAACACATTGGTGTCGGTTTCACTTCTCTATCGTCATTATGTCGAGAGTTATTGACATACAACTGTTGGTGACCTCGGATGACCTCGGCTGACCCTGTAGGGGTCAGTGAACACAAATTTCACCTAGGTCATCAAGAATGGCCTATAATAACATGATCCAGAAGGAATTAGACTGATATCTTGCGTATCTTTGGAATAGGAAGCATTTGAATATTTCCCCATTGACTTATAATGGGGAGGTCACGAAATTGACCCGACCTTAGGTCGCTGATATAAAAAATTGAAGATAAACAAATTGTAGATACATATGACCTTATAAAATCCTGTAAGTATAAAACCGATCATCTAAAAACTGTGACTGTGGTACGACCACAAGTTTTTTTTGGAGGTGAGGTCACGTGACCTGGTCTGGTGACCTGACCTGAGATGATCTGATGTATTTTTTTACATAATGTGCGCAATTGATGCCCGAATAGCTGTGTCAAAAAACGGCGGCGCTGCGCGCCGCCGTTTTTTCGCTATCCTCGAAAAACCTGAGGTGGGGTGTCTAAACACCCCCCCCCCCCCCGGCACGGCGCGGGTTAAGATGGTATAACTATACAATACTTATTTTTTAGGACCTCACTTCCTCTTGTGGGCAATATCTTCAATCTTGATATAATAATGATGTGTTCTATTTAATATTACATTAATTGATTGCATTTGGAGTAAATTTGCTGGATATAATGTGTAAAGGTGTGACAAAAAAAGTTCATTTTTTTAAAGATTAGGCTGACCGACAAGTGTCCAAAAATGTATGAGCCTGACCGACCGATTACCAACTCGGTCACAACATTTTGTCGGTTACCAAAATGTTGGTAACCGATTGACACCACTAGTACCTACCCATCCGCAGCTATACGCCCGTGTCTGACAGGTTCGTTTTCCGGCGGACGCAAACAGCTGACCCGCGCGGCTCCCGCACTCGCTCGGGACAAGGGCTTTCCACTCTGTCAATGATCATCGCACACGACACGTCATTGGTGGACGACTATACTAACATTAACGCAACACAATGGTGCTCAGCTCTGAGCTGTGGAATTGACACATCTCCATGAACCAGCTGTCTTCTGTCGCCAAGTAGGGTGGAATTCGAGCTGTGGAATTGACACATCTCCATGAACCAGTTGTCTTCTGTCGCCAAGTAGGGTGGAATTCGAGCTGTGGAATTGACACATCTCCATGAACCAGCTGTCTTCTGTCGCCAAGTAGGGTGGAATTCGAGCTGTGGAATTGACACATCTCCATGAACCAGTTGTCTTCTGTCGCCAAGTAGGGTGGAATTCGAGCTGTGGAATTGACACATCTCCATGAACCAGTTGTCTTCTGTCGCCAAGTAGGGTGGAATTCGAGCTGTGGAATTGACACATCTCCATGTCTTCTGTCGCCAAGTAGGGTGGAATTCGAGCTGTGGAATTGACACATCTCCATGAACCAGTTGTCTTCTGTCGCCAAGTAGGGTGGAATTCGAGCTGTGGAATTGACACATCTCCATGAACCAGTTGTCTTCTGTCGCCAAGTAGGGTGGAATTCGAGCTGTGGAATTGACACATCTCCATGAACCAGTTGTCTTCTGTCGCCAAGTAGGGTGGAATTCGAGCTGTGGAATTGACACATCTCCATGAACCAGTTGTCTTCTGTCGCCAAGTCGAGCTGTGGGAATTCGAGCTGTGGGACGCTGCACGTCCCGCTGCCTGCGTCTGCTCCATTTCTCTGCCAGTGCACCTTATGAAGCCGATACTGCTCCTCTGGAGGGCTGACACGATGCGTCGTTGCCTGTCTCTTCACGAGCGTGCCCGGTCGTAAGCCGCTCACTTCCCCCGTCACTTTCTACGGCGGTCACGCGTCACGCCGCGCCGGCTGGTGTGTGACGGCTGTGACGCAACGACAGTAACGTGACGGCTGTGACGTAACGACAGTAATGTGGTGACGGCTGTGACGCAACGACAGTAACGTGACACGCCAGCGTGCTGCTCCGGCTTCTCTCCGGAAGCGAACGGCTCGCTCGATCCAGCTGACTGGCCCGTCTCTGGAGCTGCCGATTGTGGTCTCTGGAGCTGCCAACTGTGGTCCCCCGACATTTGGAGCTGCCAACTGTGGTCTCCCGGCCTCTGGAGCTGCCAACTGTGGTCTCCCGGCCTCTGGAGCTGCCAACTGTGGTCCCCCGGCATTTGGGGCTGCCAACTGTGGTCTCCCGGCCTCTGGAGCTGCCAACTGTAATCTCCCGGCCTCTAGAGCTGCCGACTATGGTCTCCCGGCCTCTGGAGCTGCCAACTGTGGTCTCCCAGCCTCTAGAGCTGCCGACTGTGGTCTCCCGGCCTCTAGAGCTGCCGACTGGTCTCCCGGCCTCTGGAGCTGCCAACTGTGGTCTCCCGGCCTCTGGAGCTGCCAACTGTGGTCTCCCTGCCTCTGGAGCTGCCAACTGTGGTCTCCCGGCCTCTAGAGCTGCCAACTGTGGTCTCCCGGCCTCTGGAGCTGCCGACTGTGGTCTCCCGGCCTCTGGAGCTGCCAACTGTGGTCTCCGGGCCTCTGGAGCTGCCAACTGTGGTCTCCCGGCCTATGGAGCTGTCAACTGTGGTCTCCCGGCCTCTGGAGTTGCCGACTGTGGTCTCCGGGCCTCTGGAGTTGCCGACTGTGGTCTCCGGGCCTCTAGAGTTGCCGACTGTGGTCTCCCGGCCTCTGGAGCTGCCGACTGTGGTCTCCCGGCCTCTGGAGCTGCCAACTGTGGTCTCCGGGCCTCTGGAGCTGCCAACTGTGGTCTCCCGGCCTATGGAGCTGTCAACTGTGGTCTCCCGGCCTCTGGAGTTGCCGACTGTGATCTCCGGGCCTCTGGAGTTGCCGACTGTGGTCTCCGGGCCTCTAGAGTTGCCGACTGTGGTCTCCTGGCCTCTGGAGTTGCCGACTGTGGTCTCCCGGCCTCTGGAGTTGCCGACTGTGGTCTCCCGACCTCTGGAGTTGCCGACTGTGGTCTCCCGGCCTCTGGAGTTGCCGACTGTGGTATCCCGGCCTCTTGAGTTGCCGACTGTGGTCCCCCGGCCTCTGGAGTTGCCGACTGTGGTCTCCCAGCCTCTGGAGTTGCCGACTGTGGTCCCCGGCCATCAGCGGAGGCGGTGGTGGGAGCGGAACAGACGGGTCTGGGTCTGACCAGTCGGCGCGCCGCCAGCAGGCTGGCCCGCTGGCCGGATACCGCCACCAGCCGCCAGTCTCGTACGGGATCCCGTAAACAAACTGCGCCCAGACAGCCGATCCAGCCAGGGGCCCGGCACTTCTGGGGTACATTCTGGCCATTATTAACTACTGGCACGCCTCTCCACCAAGTTTTACCAAGGAAATAGTTTTTCATGTTCTTAACAGGAAATAAAAACGGGAAATTTTGCCTAGGTGCAGGGACGTACCCTGCCTGCTCTTCACGAACTACATGAGGGAACTTTACCGTGCAGTGGGGCACTGGCGGATCCAGCCGTCGTTTTTTTTTGGGGGGGGGCAACTTTTTGTGGCAAGAAGGTACCCCCATGTTTTTTCTCCGCAGATTTGGGCCGGTGACCTTATTTTGGTATTCGGGCTTAAGAAATTCACTTTTCACATTCACAATTTTATTTTTATTTTTGGGGTTCAAAAACCCAAAATTTCGAAAATCTGAGATAGCCAATTTGAAGAAAATTTATTTTCCTTTCTTAAGACGTGTGTTATTTGCAATTTTTTCTTCCAAACTCTATTCTCTACGATTTTCCAAACATTTATCGTTTTTCCACCAAAAATGGCATGACATGACGTCATTGAAACGTCATTATCTCCGAAAATACTACATCAATTGCATTGACAGTTGGTGAGAAGACTTAGACTTGATGCAGCATAAGGTACTGAAAGTTTCACGTTGATATCTATCATAGTTTTCAGGTTATTGATAAAATCCGGAAGGGGGCAGATACTTCTGATAAGGTTTGAGCTAGAAGTACCTATCTCACCTAGGTACCTACCTATAGTTTGTTTTATTTTGATTGCACAATTGCCATTCAGTTGCTGGAACTAGGTCCAAAAAGATCAATTTATTGACGCGTCAATTTGTGTGATGCAAAGTGGGCGGAGGTTGTCATAGGCACTGTACTTAACCCTCGCCCTACTTGACGCTGATAGCCCCCTCCCCCCCCCCCCCCCACAGAGGTTTTTTCTTGAATAACTTTTTACACATGCGGCGCATCCTGCTGACATTTAGTAGCTGAGTTTACAACAATTATACGTAAGCTGTACAAATTAAATTGACATTGGTTAAGTAGTTTGGGAGATAATGATGTTTTGATGACGTCATGTTGGTGGAAAAACGATAAATATTTGAAAATCGTTGAAAACAGAGTTTTGAAGCAAATTGCAAACGCAATTCTCCAAAGATAGAAAATTGCAATTTTTTTAACATAGCAATCTCGGATTTCCAAATATTTGGGTTTTGACCCCTAAAATAAAACAAACTGATTTGTTTGTAAAAATCAGCACAAAATCAACATTTCAAGATGTTAGAAAAACCGGAATATATGTCAGAGAAACTGAGTATGGATAATACCCAAACCAAATTTCAAAACAATATCTCTATTTTTGACTGAGTGATGGCTCCCTAAGTGTAAGAAACTCATGCCGTCATTTTTTTAATAACATTTTTGGACTTTTTGAGACAAGATGCAAACAAATAATTTCCTTTTCTGTATTTCTGAGACAAAACTGATCTAGGAACATGCCTTTTTATTTACATTTATCAATTTCTAATTTTGAGGATTTCTGACTGAGTAAAATCGCTGTTCTGGACCTGGTCGATCCGAAGTCATTCACCCGTGACCTGGAAGGTCACCCATTGACCTGAAACCTAAAAATCGCATTACTGTTAGATTCCTCTCATGACAGGCGACATGCTGGTTATTACCACATTGCTCTAAGTTGCTTGGTTTGGAAGTTAACAGGGGGCATCTCAGAGCCCCCTCCCCCTTGGGCGAAGTGAGAAAAAAAACTGCCGTTAGGGCGAGGATTAAAGGGATATTGCCACCTCGCAGGCCAATATGGATTTTTTGGTGTGTATCGGTAGATTAAGCGTGTCCGATTTCACATGCAAAATTTGGTTCCTAAAACTCCCCCATTAGATCAAAAATATATTTGCACCACTCATGATTGGCACACATTCGTAAAATTGGAGTCGCCTCATCACTATTTAGAATCACTTCTTTGCGGACTATGATTTGCTTTTGAATATTGCAAACTCAACATTACCATTTCGTCAGTGCACTTTAAAATTAAAATGCGTGTACAGTTAATTATATTTTCAACAACCATAGCCTCTTTCATAATAAAACATCAAGAATGGCTATGGCTCGACTTTGGGGCCGTAGGAGATTTGTGACCAATACCTTATAACACAGATAGACTTTTCAAGGTCAAGTCTCGGCGAATTTGGACGATTCGGCTTTGGATGGGCGCCAATTTCACAGCCAAACTGGGTGAGAGCGGCCATCATGAATGTAGTACTGAGCACAGCTGGGACCAACGTTTTGGAGTCAGAAATAAATAAAAAATGCCGATAGCTTTAGGTGCTGCAGGAGCAAGTTTGAGCTTGAGCATACTCGATTATTGATCCCCACTATTCATTTAAGTTGCTTTTTAGAAATCCTCCGAAGGTGGCTATATCCTTTAAGGATACAAAATGGACACAATTATTGACAACATTTCACTAAAAACACCTAGTCCCCATGGAAAATGGCTAGTCTCCAAAAACAATCACACCATCTGATGCACAACTGTTTACTCCATCCACCTCGGTCACAACTCAAACTGTTTACGTAAGTTTTGTTATTGTTTTTCGGGAAAGATTGAGACGCCATCACGTGGCGACCTCTTACATGAAATATGTTTCTGTCATTTGCTTAGGATAACCTTTTTAAATCTTCAAGTTTATATTTTGTAAGTAAATACAATTAATTTTGTAATGTAATTACATGAAATTATTATGAAAAGTATTTTTTGACAAGATTATTCACCCATGCTGTTACTGCATCAATATTTTGATACAGTGATTCTAATATGAGTTTTACCAAAAATAGATTCAGGTGAGCCAATGGATAACAAAATTGATGCACTTTAAAAGCTATATTGTATCAATTTCCAAGAGAATTATTGAACATCTAGGCGGCTGAAACTGTATTGCCACAATGTACAATGCACAGATTCATGTGCCATTCATCCCATCACTGTTATCCAGTGCTTCATAATTGCCGTTTGTAAATCGGTCATTTTCCCAATACCATTTCTATTGGGCTGGATCAAAATATTGACGCGTCAAAAACATTATTTAAGCCCAGATTTGATGGTAAGAGCCGTGTTTTCCAAAAAAATCCAGTTTTTCACTGTGGATAGCTGGATTTTGATTGATGCAAAGTAGATTTTTACATTAAATTGTTAGCGTTTCGGGGGGGGGGGGCAAAAGACATGTTGCCCCCCCCCCCCTTCGAGGCTGATGTGGGGGGCATGGCCTGGTTTCCCCCTCCCCCTCCCCCCCTGGAGCCGCCAGTGCAGTGGGGTGACTACCCACTACCCACAACCACTATCGCCATATATTGTATATGATACGTTAATTATGTAGTTATGGGCGCCGTATGACTTGGTAGTCGGTGCACCGTAAACCTCATTCATCATCATCATGTTATTAAAGGGAATGTTTCACCTTTCTGAAAGTTGTCAAATATACGCTGGTTGTAGTCAAAAATATGAAGTAAGTGCTGCTGAAAACGATGGTTATTTTTTTTCTCTCGAAAAGTCACTTAACTTTATACAAATTAAGTTTTTTATATATATTTGGGATGATGACGTCATTATTGATCTATAGACTGCCGCTGATTGGCTGACAAAGTGGCTGTCAGCCAATCAGCGGCGGCACTAGCCTAGACCCCATTTTGTAAATTATAAATTTAATTGCTTAAAAACGGACAAGTTTTGGGAAAATGACCTGAATAATTTAGACATTTCAATAACGGCCAAAGATAATGGCTATCTCAGTTCAAAACCAATACAAAGGTGAAACATTCATTTTAACAGGCATGAATTATACAAATGTCTTCAAAATCTACTCATAGCAAAATTCGTGTGAGAGCTTAAATTGTCCAGCTGGCTGTTAAGCCAAGTCTGCGTGACGCCCGAGCTGTGACAGCCTGATACGACCTGATACGACCCTATGGCGTCACGGTCGGATGTGATGAAAGCGGTACTTTCAGCGTGGATTCCATGTTCAAATGACGCAACGAGTCGAGTGGAATTAAGCAGTGGCAGGCAATTGGTTAAAATGTTGTTGTTCAGCCTGCTTCCTCTGTTTTTGTTTGTGGATGTGTGTATTGAGATTGAGAGAATATGGACACCAGAATCATATATTACCTCATTTGTTCTCTAGCTAGCAAGTGTTTGTCTTAAGGATAAAGGAAAGGATAAAAGGCGGGTGGGTGGGGGGGGGGGGGGGGAGGGGCAATCGTGGTGGTGTGGTGGGTGTGTGTGGGTGTGGTGTGTGTGTGTGGTGTGTGCGGGTGTGTGTGTGTGTGTGGTGGGTGTGGTGGGTGTGTGGTGGGTGTGGGTGTTGTGGGTGTTGTGGCTGTGGGTGGTGTGGGTGTGGTGGGGGTGGTGGGTGTGGGTGTGGCGGGTGTGGGTGTGGTAGGTGTGAGTGTGGTGGGTGTGGGTGTGGTGGGTGTGGGTGTGGGTGTGGGTGTGGGTGTGGTGGGGTGTGGGTGTGGTGGGTGTGGGTGTGGGTGTGGTGAATGTGGGTGTGGTGGGTGTGGGTGTTGGTGAGTGTGGGTGTTGGTGAGTGTGGATGTGGTGGGTGTGGGTGTGGTAGGTGTGGGTGTGGTGGGTGTGGTGGGTGTGGTGGGTTTGGGTGTGGTGGGTGTGGGGTGTGTGTGTGTGTCGGTGTGGTGGTTGTGGGTGTGGGTGTGGGTGTGGGTGTGGGTGTGGGTGTGGGGTGTGGGTGTGGGGTGTGGGTGTGGGTGTGGTGGGTGTGGTGGGTGTGGTGGGTGTGGTGGGTGTGGTGGGTGTGGTGGGTGTGGTGGGTGTGGTGGGTGTGGTGGGTGTGGTGGGTGTGGTGGGTGTGGTGGGTGTGGTGGGTGTGGGTGTGGTCAGTGTGGGTGTGGTGGGTGTGGTGGGTGTGGTGGCTGTGGGTGTGTTGGGTGTGGGTGTGGGTGTGGTGGGTGTGGGTGTGGGTGTGGGTGTGGGTGTGGGTGTGGGTGTGGGTGTGGGTGTGGGTGTGGGTGTGGGTGTGGGTGTGGTGGGTGTGGGTGTGGTGGTGTGGGTGTGGGTGTGGGTGTGGGTGTGGGTGTGGTGGGTGTGGGTGTGGTGGGTGTGGGTGTGGTGGGTGTGGGTGTGGTGGGTGTGGGTGTGGTGGGTGTGGGTGTGGTGGATGTGGGTGTGGTGGGTGTGGTGGGTGTGGGTGTGGTGGGTGTGGTGGGTGTGGGTGTGGTGGGTTGTGGGGGTTGTGGGTGTGCTGGGTTGTGGGTGTGCTGGGTGTGGGTATGGTGGGTGTGGGTGTGGTGGGTGTGGGTGTGGTGGGTGTTAGTGTGGGTGTGGTGGGTGTGGGTGTGGTGGGTGTGGGTGTGGGTGTGGTGGGTGTGTGTGGTGGGTGTGGGTGTGGGTGTGGTGGGTGTGGGTGTGGTGGGTGTGGGTGTGGTGGGTGTGGGTGTGGTGGGTGTGGGTGTGGGTGGGTGTGGGTGTGGTGGGTGTGGGTGTGGTGGGTGTGGGTGTGGTGGGTGTGGGTGTGGGTGTGTGGGTGTGGTGGGTGTGGTGGGTGTGGTGGGTGTGGTGGGTGGGTGTGGGTGTGGGTGTGGGTGTGGGTGTGGGTGTGGGTGTGGTGTGTGGGTGTGTGTGTGGGTGTGGGTGTGGGTGTGTGCGTGCGTGCGTGCGTGCGTGCGTGCGTGCGTGCGTGCGTGCGTGGGTGTGGGTGTGGGTGTGGGTGTGGGTGGGTGTTGGTTTGTGTGGGTGTTGGTTTGTGTGGGTGTGGGTGTGGGTGTGGGTGTGGGTGTGGGTGTGGGTGTGGGTGGGTGTGGGTGTGGGTGTGGGTGTGGGTGTGGGTGTGGGTGTGGGTGTGGGTGTGGTGTGGTGGGTGTGGTGGGTGTGGTGGGTGTAATGGGTGTAATGGGTGTAATGGGTGTGGGTGTGGTGGGTGTGGTAGGTGTGGTAGGTGTGGTAGGTGTGGTAGGTGTGGGTGTGGTGAGTGTGGGTGTGGTGAGTGTGGGTGTGGTGGGTGTGGGTGTGGTGGGTGTGGGTGGGTGTGGTGGGCGGGGGGCGTGTGCGGGAGGGGCGTGGGCGGGCAGGTGCGGGGGAGGGGGGAAGTGGCGGGGCTTTGTCGGGGCGGTGTCGGGGCGTGTCGGGACGTGTCGGGCGTGGCGGGCGTGGCGGGCGCGTCCAATTCAATCCGATCAGGTCGGCCTAAGATCAGTGTCGTGTGGGGGCGGTGTCCGGGGTGGTGTCGGGGTGGTGTCGGGGTGATGTCGGGCGGTGTCAGGGGGTGTGGGGCGGTGTCGGGGGGGGGGGGGGGGGGTGTCGGAGCGGTGTTAGGGCGGTGTCGGAGCGTGTCAGGGCGTGTCAGTTCTTGTTGGGCGGGTCGGATTCAATCCGATCAGGTCGGCCTAAGATTCGTTCTTGACGAAAAAGCAACTCGCCGTCGCCGGGATTCGAACCGGGCCAATCCGCGCCAAAGTTTGGCACGCTACCACTTAGATCGGACGATGATAGTCGAGGCGTTTTTGTCGATACAGTGTGTTTGCGGCGGCGGCGGCGAAAGCCTCACCGTTTGATACAGTTTTCAGAGACCACATTCCAAGAGACCACAGTCGCCTGTGTTCTGGCCGGCCGCCGGTCTGACCATAGGCGGGCGGGCGTGAAACAACCTCGACCCGACTTATATAGCATTGTCGCCAACTGACGCCGGCCGGTGATCTACTCTCTGATTGGTCGACACATAAGCAGTTCCTAGCCTCGGCGGCCAGGTCGGCGCCAGGCGGTGGGACCGGTGGCGGCAGCGGGCCGGGGCAACAGTGATTTCCAGTGGGCAGCGTGTATTCAGTGTCAGTTGTTGGCATTAAAGACTTCATGTTTGTATATATGAATACATTTTGGGTGGGTATTAGATGATTTTTCGTGCGCTTTCCAGCCATGTGACTTGTATCGCTTAGCTCAGTTTGTTTGTTGACGGTACGGCGGTTTGCAAAATTGACGTTGGAAAAAACTGGCAATGGGTATGTTACAGGCGGTTTTTAGAACCGTGGTGGCGGTGGGTGGTGGCGGGGCGGTGTTGGGGCGGTGGGCGTGGGCGTGGGCGTGGGCGATGGGCAGTGGGCAGTGTGCGGGGGGCGTGGACGGTGGGCGATGGCCGGTAGCCGGTGGGCGGTGTAGGGGCGGTGTCGTTGTGGTGTCGTTGTGGTGTCGGGGCGGTGTTGGCGGTGTGATTTGTAAACCATTGCAAACGCCGTTTCGGCGTTGAAGTCTCCCGTTGTAAACGTATCGGTGTTATCCTCCGGTAAAACACTTTGATATTGTTATTGTTCTTCGTCATTTTACGGATCGGAAAGTGCAGTGAGTGACTTAAAGAGTACATTTAAGTTATTTTAGGGTTTTCTAAAAGTGTAGGCAAGGATATTTGGCAGTCATACAGGCTTAAGTGGTAGGTCTTGGTAGCACTTTTTTGCACTTAGGCCAAAGCGCCTATCTACCTAATAAAGGATATTTTAGTTCAGTAACTGGCGGAAATTGAACACAATATTAAATCGGAACTCCTTTGGATTGGAACTTGTTCAATGTTGACAGTTACATTGTCGCCTAGCGCATCATCGACCGATGTCTTGGGAGAAAAAATGGCGAGTTTATGCATTCCAAGCGTTCGCAGATGTCGTTGGGAGATAAACGCGTTTTACGCTCAGTGCAACGTTGCAGTGGTTGCGCACAGGGTGTTCCGATCCGGTCAAATGATTGCTGTAGGAAGTGTAGCAGTGGCCGATGCCATGTCTAGTCAGCGCTACCAACTCAGTTCTACTGCGTCTGCCGCTACATATCTGTCAATGCTGGGACGTGGGCGGTTGAGGGAGAGCAGCCTCAAGCCTGGCTCGCTACGTCCATTGTGCGTCCATTATATTCGACAAAGCGTTGAACGGTACGAAATCTCTCGTTGGTGTGCACCATACGTGGGTGCGACTAGCTACTGGTGCTTTTCGGAATTTACGCAAAGCAGCCTTCTTGCGGATGCGTAAGAAACGCTTCCCATCCACCCCAGGGCTCTACTCGGCAGGTGCGTCGTGTGGGTAAGCTTTCGGGACCGATGCCGGAATGCTGCATCTAGTCATGTCATTCGACATGAGAAACGAGGGTCCAAGAGCGACTCTGGCGAGTTGACCAGATCAGTCCAGCTAGTGGCTAGTCGAAAATCAAGTCATACGTGGGATAGTCTTGCTTTATTTTGCACACGTATTGGAGATCAAGGCGCTTTCGTCCTTCCGTCAAGAGGGGTTTCTTACGCAGCCGCTAGAAGACTGCTTTGCGTGAATTCCGAAAAGTACCAGTATTTTTCCCATATACCACGGAAAGACGAAGCGCTCGCGCTCGTAATGAGTCTTTGCAACGAAATTTGGGTATCTGAAGGCTAGGTACGTACTACGTAGCCAAAGGGGGGGGGGGGGGGCGGTGCGGGGCCCATGCCACCCCTCCCCCCAGAGCAAACCAAATTTGAGATAAAATGAGATTCTCTGACGACCCGACCTTACCCCCCACCCGGTCAACAACATTGATACAAATCCTGGCTACGTGCCTGCTGAAGGGCAATCCCCCCCCCCCCCCCAACAGAGCGGCTGGATCCGCCCCTGAATTGGTTACGCAAATATCGGTTACGGTAGAATTAATCGGTTACGCAAATAATATATTCCCAAAGGCATCCTGATTATACCCTATTACCGAATACGTTGATTTGGTAGCATCGGTGATGAAAACAACGTTTCAGTGATGAAAGCAGCGTTTCGGTGTAGATTTAGTTATTTTGGTTGCATTTATTTTCGGTGATATGTTCAGTTATTTCGGTGATCAGAATAGCCATTTCGGTGACGGGATTAATTTATTCCGCTTTCCAAATTCCCAAAAGTCAACAGACAATTGTTACATACACTGGCGGATTCAGGGGGTATCAGGGGGTATATGGCGGATTCAGGGGGTATCAGTGGAAATGCCCCCCAGGAATCTGAGGGGGCATTCAATACAAGTACCCCCCCCCCGCGCGTCCCCTGCACTGAACGTGACAAAATGATCTTAGGAGAAAACTTCAGAAAACGGAAGTTTCTTCTCGAGTGATTGAATCTGAAGTTTTTATGTATCTCTTTATTTCAATGATAGACAAAACAGCGCACCTGATGCAATTCAAGCAGCCCTGCTGACACTTACTTAACCCGCGCCCCGCGGAGTGGGGAGGGGCAGAATCTTCCCCTCACGGATTTTATCAATATCCTGAAAACTATGTTAGATAACAAAGTGAAACTTTCAGCACCTTATGCTGAACCAATTGTATATACGTCTTCTGACCGAATTTCAATGAAATTGATCTAGTATTTTGGGAGATAATGACGTTGTACTGACGTCATGTCATGCTATTTGTGGTGGAAAAACGATAATTGTTTGAAAAATCGTAGAAAATACAGTTTTAAAGCAAATTGCGAATACAAACGTCAAAGGAAGAGAAATGACATTGTCTTTAAATGGCTATCTCGGATCGAAACGTTGTTTTTTTGCCCCCACCCCAAAAAAAAGAGAAAAGAAAAGAAGTTTGTTGGGGGTGAAAATCTACTTAATCAACTTTTGTGAATTTGAAAAGTGAATCTATTAAGCTCGAATACCAAAATAAGGTGACCGACCCAAATCGGCTGATAAAATGGGGATACTTTTTTGCCACAAAATGATGCCCCCCCCCCCCCCCCTTGGGTGTTTGGGTCTGCTGCCAGTCCATACCAACTTTGAATACGTTTCTCCACCCATGGGTACGCCAGTAGTCTGAAAACATTGAGGGGGAGAACACCTAGGGGGGGGGGGGGGCGAACTCAATATGGGGGCGCCGAGGGCCACCCCAAAAGTATATAAATCGACACCTATGGTTTCTCCTTTATCCACTTTACCATAAGCATGGGAATCATGATGCATTAGAGACACTCGCTCATATGTGGGGAGCCGTCTCGATCATTGCAGCTGAAATGTGTTTTGCCAGACCAGATATACCTCCGTCCTCCAACCATCTCGGTATGCCATTTCACCAATTTATTAAAGTAACGGTCGTTTATTCTGTGCATTTTTTAATCATTATTCCGTCGAAACCGAAGCCCAGTGCGGTTGTCTGTTGACATCATCTGACTTATGGCGTCACCACTGCGGCGGGCACCGAATGGGCTTCTTTCCAGGCAGGAATTGATGGCGGGCGCAAGGAAAACTCGAACCAAACCAATCCTACCAAGGTGGACAGAGCAGTGGACATTGGACATGCGCTTGTTAGGTAGTGAGCCCGATGTCGATGTGTTTGTTACTTGAATTGGTAGCGGAACTTTGTGACAAGAATTGTGACAGGAATTGATAGCGGACTCTGGGGAAACTCAAACCAACCTTACCAGGATGAAAAAACAACGGCCACTGGTCCTACATTAGAGTTCATACATCAGTTCATACATGTATACATTTCAGTTAATTAGGCCACCGGTCTTCGTTAGAGTAAGCCTGGTGTGTTTGTGGCCGGTGTGTTTGTGACCGGTGTGTTTGTGGCCGGTGTGTTTGTGACCGGTATGTTTGTGGCCGGTGTGTTTGTGGCCGGTATGTTTGTGACCGGTGTGTTTTGTGGCCGGTGTGTTTGTGGCCGGTGTGTTTGTGGCCGGTGTGCTTGTGGCCGGTGTGTTTGTGGCCGGTGTGTTTGTGACCGGTGTGTTTGTGGCCGGTGTGTTCGTGGCCGGGGTGTTTGTGACCGGTGTGTTTTGTGACCGGTGTGTTTGTGGCCGGTGTGTTTGTGAACGGTGTGTTTGTGAACGGTGTGTTTGTGACCGGTGGCCGGTGTGTGTGTGGCCGGTGTGTTTGTGGCCGGTGTGTTTGTGGCCGGTGTGCTTGTGACCGGTGTGTTTGTGACCAGTGTGTTTGTGGCCGGTGTGTTTGTGACCGGTGTGTTTGTGGCCGGTGTGTTTGTGACCGGTGTGTTTGTGGCCGGTGTGTTTGTGGCCGGTGTGTTTGTGGCCGGTGTGTTTGTGGCCGGTGTGCTTGTGACCGGTGTGTTTGTGACCAGTGTGTTTGTGGCCGGTGTGTGTGTGGCCGGTGTGTTTGTGGCCGGTGTGTTTGTGACCGGTGTGTGTGTGTGGCCGGTGTGTTTGTGACCGGTGTGTTTGTGGCCGGTGTGTTTGTGACCGTGTCACGGTGCCGGTGCTCGGCGGCCCAGGCAGGCGGCACCAGTACCACCGGCGCGGCCCCGGTCAGTCGCTGCCCAGGCCGGTGGCTGACCGCGCGGCGCGCCACACACCGGTGCTCACCTGGTGGTGTCCACACGTCACGCGTTGCTTCTGGGAACCAGAGACGACCAGCCAGCCAGCCAACCCCGCCGCTCCCCACCGACCGGCTTTGTCCCGGGCTGATGTCACGTGCTACATCACAGACTGGTATCGCTACGGTCGCCCTGCAGCTGTCACGGACACTGGTTGGCGCTAGCTGCACATTCACACTGGCTGCCACATGCCACGGTGGGTCGGAATAGCTGCACATTCACACTGGCTGCCACATGCCACGGTGGGTCGGAATAGCTGCACATTCACACTGGCTGCCACATGCCACGGTGGGTCGGAATAGCTGCACATTCACACTGGCTGCCACATGCCACGGTGGGTCGGAATAGCTGCACATTCACACTGGCTGCCACATGCCACGGTGGGTCGGAATAGCTTTGTTGCTCATTACCGTACAGCGGACCAGCGGTATCTGTAAGCGTCAATGTGGGCGCTGTTGTGGACCTGTCGCCGACAATCATTGTTATCGCCTGTGCTTCAGGGCTCATTGTTATGTCCGTGTTGGGCTCATTGTTATGTCCATGTTGGGATCATTGTTATGTCCATGTTGGGCTCATGGTTATGTCCGTGTTGGGCTCATTGTTATGTCCATGTTGGGCTCATTGTTATGTCCATGTTGGGCTCATTGTTATGTCCGTGTTGGGCTCATTGTTATGTCCATGTTGGGATCATTGTTATGTCCATGTTGGGCTCATTGTTATGTCCGTGTTGGGCTCATTGTTATGTCCGTGTTGGGCTCATTGTTATGTCCATGTTGGGCTCATTGTTATGTCCATGTTGGGCTCATTGTTATGTCCATGTTGGGCTCATTGTTATGTCCATGTTGGGCTCATTGTTATGTCCATGTTGGGCTCATTGTTATGTCCATGTTGGGCTCATTGTTATGTCCATGTTGGGCTCATTGTTATGTCCGTGTTGGGCTCATTGTTATGTCCGTGTTGGGCTCATTGTTATGTCCATGTTGGGCTCATTGTTATGTCCATGTTGGGCTCATTGTTATGTCCGTGTTGGGCTCATTGTTATGTCCATGTTGGGCTCATTGTTATGTCCGTGTTGGGCTCATTGTTATGTCCATGTTGGGCTCATTGTTATGTCCGTGTTGGGCTCATTGTTATGTCCGTGTTGGGCTCATGGTTATGTCCATGTTGGGCTCATTGTTATGTCCATGTTGGGCTCATTGTTATGTCCGTTTTGGGCTCATTGTTATGTCCATGTTGGGCTCATTGTTATGTCCGTGTTGGGCTCATTGTTATGTCCATGTTGGGCTCATTGTTATGTCCATGTTGGGCTCATTGTTATGGCCATGTTGGGATCATTGTTATGTCCGTGTTGGGCTCATTGTTATGTCCATGTTGGGATCATTGTTATGTCCATGTTGGGCTCATTGTTATGGCCATGTTGGGATCATTGTTATGTCCGTGTTGGGCTCATTGTTATGTCCATGTTGGGCTCATTGTTATGTCCGTGTTGGGCTCATTGTTATGTCCATGTTGGGCTCATTGTTATGTCCATGTTGGGCTCATTGTTATGTCCGTGTTGGGCTCATTGTTATGTCCGTGTTGGGCTCATTGTTATGTCCGTGTTGGGCTCATTGTTATGTCCATGTTGGGATCATTGTTATGTCCATGTTGGGCTCATTGTTATGTCCATGTTGGGCTCATTGTTATGTCCATGTTGGGATCATTGTTATGTCCATGTTGAGCTCATTGTTATGTCCATGTTGGGCTCATTGTTATGTCCGTGTTGGGCTCATTGTTATGTCCATGTTGGGCTCATTGTTATGTCCGTGTTGGGCTCATTGTTATGTCCATGTTGGGCTCATTGTTATGTCCATGTTGGGCTCATTGTTATGTCCGTGTTGGGCTCATTGTTATGTCCATGTTGGGATCATTGTTATGTCCATGTTGGGCTCATTGTTATGTCCGTGTTGGGCTCATTGTTATGTCCATGTTGGGCTCTATAAATACTACTGTAGTGCCAAAACGTTGCTTTAAAGACAACTTAACATCCTTAGGCATTCCTGGTGATAAACGTCATTTTTTGCAAATACCTAGGGGTCAGAGGAGGCCACGTGATCTGAGGTCACGAGGTCAAATTAAGAAAATATTTGGAATTGAAAACTCTCACCGCAATGAAGGGGAAGAGATCTTTGCAATTCTAACGATGCACTATAAACCTATGTTAGGCTTTGAAGTACCGGAGATAATCGTCCCCAATGATTGACCTGCAACGCGACCTATGAAAATGCCTCAGACCATATATCTGTAGCCGCTTTCACTACGAAGCTGAAACCTTCACAGATCGATTCAGCGCCCATGATTACCTAAAATACCAACTTCGGTCGTCATCACTCGCATATTAGTGTCACCTTATGGTTGACTGGTATTGGACCTCCCCACTGTTATCTTGACCTCAGGTCAAGGTCACCAAATGTCAGAAAGAGGCCATATTGCATGTTATTAAACGCGCCACGACGAGAGCAACAAAATTGCGTTCACCGTATCCATCCAGCCTTAATCGGTCAAAAGTTATTGGCGAATGACGCATTTTTAATGAAAAAACGGCATGTAATATAATTTAACAAAAGTTGACGTATTTATAGACGAGAACCCACACATTTTAGTTTTTTGTTTGAAAGAAAATTGATTTACCATAAAAATTATATGTTCAAAACACGAAATTTCACAAAGCTAGGGGTATCGAAAAAGT
>JAXIVJ010002063.1:32500-102500 GCA_036785665.1 Chirona hameri
CAGCTGTTCTGGCTTCATCAGGTGTCAGGTGACAGCTGTTCTGGCCTCAGCAGGTTCAGGTGACAGCTGTGCTGGCTTCATCAGGTTCAGGTGACAGCTGTTTCTGTCTTCATCAGGTTCAGGTGACAGCTGTGCTGGCTTCATCAGGTTCAGGTGTCAGCTGTCCTGGCCTCATCAGGTGTCAGGTGACAGCTGTGCTGGCCTCAGCAGGTGTCAGGTGACAGAGTTGGTCTGATCGTGTGTGCAGGTTTGGTGACCTGGTATTGGCAAGATCGACACAGACTTCCCTGCCGTTGTCCTTGTGTGGCTGCCGGCTTGGATTGGCCGACAGTGGCGCCGCCTGGGGGCAAGAGGAAACACTAATGTCTGCCGCACCAGACCGCCAGGCGATAGGGGTGTGGTTACGCCCGGCGATCCCACCCAGGCATTTCTTCTAAGCCAAAATAGACAAAATAGACAGGTCTAACCGGATTATTAATGGTTAAAAATCTATATTATGTATAGCTTAATATAAATATTATATCAGACAGGTTTGCAATAGGTTTCCCTCCAGTGTCTGCCTGGCACGATAAGATACCAGAGTGATGACCGACTGTGCTGTGCTGAGTGCTGATCGACTGTGCTGTGCTGAGTGCTGACCGACTGTGCTGTGCTGAGTGCTGACCGACTGTGCTGTTCTGAGTGCTGACCGACTGTGCTGTACTGAGTGCTGACCGACTGTGCTGTGCTGAGTGCTGACCGACTGTGCTGTGCTGTGTGCTGACCAACTGTGCTGTGCTGAGTGCTGACCGACTGGTTAAATGCTCCTTGCATCAGCACTCAATGTATGCATGTATATATGCACAGTCGGTCTCATAATGATCTTCCCTTACCATGTTTCTATAACTCATCTAATTTCATTTCTGTGTACATGAAGGACTGATTTAAGAGAACATGTGGTACCTACCTAGGTAGGTACCCCATGCTCCCTTAAATCAGTCTTTCATGTACACAGAAATGAAATTAGACGAGTTTTAGAAACACGGTAAGGGAAGATCATTATGAAACCGACTGTGCCTATGTATTGACATTTAAAACACTCCAACATAAAATGGCTATTCCGAGTGTCTGTTCGACAACGTTTCAAGGTGAGACATGTTACAAAGACACTAGTAAGCACAGTGGCGGCGGATTGTGTTTTAGGATAGGGGAGGGCAAATCAATCTCCAGGGGGCCCGGAGTGTCAGGGACTGAGGTCCCCTTCGCCACCTGGACTGAGGGCCCCTCAAACCGGACGATGGCTATCTCATACCGACCGAGGACTCCCTCAGGACGACCTAGGACCGGTCAAGAGCCCCTCCGGCTGATCGAGGGCGCCTGCAGGGCCATACACTCACGTCTACATCACACTCACGTCTGCCACACTCACGTCACACTCACGTCATACACTCACGTCTACATCACACTCACGTCTGCCACACTCACGTCACACTCACGTCATACACTCACGTCTACATCACATTAAGCACACGTCACATACACATTACACACACACACACACATCTCGCACAATATAATCTCCACTGACACAGCATGAGGCAGCGCGCGTAGGACAGATACACGATACACGGGACAGATACACGAAACCTACAACTCGGGTCTCAGATGAGACGTTACGGAAACGGTCAGGAGGCAGGGATCTCCAGGCTGTGGAGACGCTCAACAGCTCTTGTCCTTACTCAAAGATAAATTTAGTTTCCATCAATCTCGTAGATAGTGACGTCACTGAATTTGCAGTATCATAAAAGAAGTTCTCGAAATCTTTATCAGTTTGAAATACTTTGAAAATACTTTGAAAAACTTTCAAATACTTTGTAATACTTTGAAATACATAAATGCCTTGAAATACTTAAATACTTTGAAATACTTAAATACTTTGAAATACAGTTTGAAATATTTGTTTGTATAAATCTACTCCGAATATTTTGAGTGGACGGAATTCCGAGGTCAGGACTCAGTGGCGGCGCCACGGAATTTTGCCAGGGGTGGCAAAATTGATTGTGTAGGTACGCATGCCCCCCCCCCCCCTCTAGGTCAAGTCAAGTGATCCTCTACTGGGAAAGGTGCCACGGAAGTATAAACTGCATATAGACATCGCGCCAAACAAGACTAAAGCCCAACACATTCCGTCCTATTTTTTGTTTTGTTATTAATTAGCTGATATCTAGTATGCAAGTTCTTCAAATATTTTTAGCACTTATTATTTGGATACCGGAACCATAAATTATTACTAGCACCCCACGATTAACTAACCATATATCGCCTTTTTCAGACGGTATACGATTTATAATTAGCAAATCATAGCTTCTGTAAGTACCTATAATCTTGGAACTTAGTACGTTGAACAGGAATTCGGAGAAGAAACGCGTATGCAAGGCAAATATGGAATGTTACGGTGGGTACAGGTAAAATACCGAACAAAGTCGAAGTATTTCGTTATAATTTCGTAATTGATATAAACATGTAAGTTTATTAACACGCGTTGATTTCTGCCCCTCCGATTTTCGTGAATAGCGGAAACACGGCAGCGCGCAGCGTCGCCAAATTTGGCACAGCTGTTTTGGCATCAATTACCCACATTGCTTGTAATTTTTGACAGGTCAACTCAGGTCAGGTCACCCGGTCAAGTCAAGTGACCCCACATCCAAAAAGTTTGCGGTCGTGCCACAGCCAAAGTGATTGACCAAACGGTTTGAAACTCACAGGATGTCATCAGGTGATAAGTACAGGGACCCGCAGTTGCTATGATACACACTAAGGTCCGGCTTATTTTCTACTCTAGCGTATGTTTGACGGCGAATTAACAACGACCATATATGCATTCAAACCGCATTACCGAGAGCATTAAATTAATATATTGACGCATTGGCTTACCAGTTACCTTATCCATTGGCTGCTTTTAAGCCAAAATCCGTTTTTAGCGCTTTGCGGTGGTAAAAAAATGGATTTTTGCTTAAAAGCCGCCATTGGTGGTGCCAATGCGTCAATATATCAATTTGAAGCTCTCAGTAAAAAGCCGGACATTAGTGTGTACCATAGCAACTGCGGGGGCGTACCTATAATTCGTTTATCTCAATTTATTTTGATATCGGTGACATAAGGCCAGGTCGATTTCGTGACCTCACCATTATAAGTCAATGGGGAAAAATGAAAACACGTATAAATCCATAGGAAATGCTAAATTTGACCAGTTTTCATCAGATCCACCACTACTGTGCCAAATGCAAAACCGATGTCAAATTTATGTTCTTTGACCTCTACGACGTCAACTCAGGTGACCCCAGGTCACGTATGGGTTTTCTTCAATAACTCTCTACCAAATTAAGATAGAGCAATGCAATTTTCACCATTGTATTTGTCTTGTCGAGACGAATTAAATTATGTAAGAGTTAACCTTTACCTGACCTATACCTGACCTCAGGTCAGGTCAATGTGTGGATATTACCTAATTAGGTCATCAAAAATTGCATTCAATGTGCCTCGACGAGACAAACACAGCAGTGAAATATGTTTTACTCTGTCATGCTTTTGTCAAAAGTTATTTATTTTAAACAATTCGGCGATTTGTAGAATCGTGTTTCAAATTCAATGGCTTCTGCTGTCCTAACTATTAGCCTTAGGTCAATTTTGATGAGACCTGTCACCTTTCCCTGTCTATGCCTATGTCCTTGTCCTCTCCTTATCGATATATAGACGGTTTTGTTAAGGACACCCATATATAGCCGAAATATGACCTTCGATGATCTCTGGTGACCTCAATATTGACTTGACCTAAAAATGGCCGGAATACTATCGATAGAACTTGTCTCGAGTTACCCAACGCAGTGTTCCGCTTATCACTACGCCGTGTGGTTTTCTATAAAAAAAAAAATGGGGGGGGGGGGGCGCAGTTTGTGGTTGGCGCGAACCACGGCAGTGCAGGGGTTGATTTTGTTATCATTAAAATACTAGTAAAACGCCTTAATCGGCGGTAACCGAGCGGTATCTGTTGCTTCCCTGGGACAAACTACTTAAAAATTAAGTTGTATTAAATTGTGCATGATCTCCTTTCTCGAATCCGCCAAAAGGGAGTACGTCCTGAGCGCTGCATGCTTGATTACCGAGCGGGCGCGAAGCGCCCGTGAGGTTTCTCGTCAACTTACTACACATTTACATTTGACCCGGCCTGACACTAGGGTGTCCCAAAAAAAACGTTTTGTCCGAGTAAGCTGCCCATCCAAAACGGGGTGCTCCTTTACACAAATAATATGCTGACCAAATTTGGTCCTCCTTCTTTGAGTTTTGGTCCCCCCCCCCGTGCCTCCATAAGTGGCGCGTGAAGGTGGCGCCATCTCACAGAGTGTGGCTGTGTTGTGATTGCTCCGGGGAATTGCTGTTATTTACCTGTAAGTCAGTAGTGTACCCGCCCATGTCAGCGTCATGACATTCCTCAAGCACCAAGCTTACTTTTGAGTGTCTCTGTGACCAGGTACGTAGCCAAGCCCCCCCCCCCCCCCCTCTGGAGGCCAGGAGGGCCCTTTTCAGCGCGCGCAGCGCGCCGAAAAGGGCCGACCAGACCGCGCGAAACGCGGTATGATGGGCTCTTTACCACGCGAAGCGTGGTCTTTCGAGAGTTTAGAGGACTTTAGAGGTCCTTTATGGCCACCAGGGCCCTCTCTGGAAGACCAGAGAGCCCCCTTAGACGTTCAAAAGAGCCCTGTGCATGTCAGGGGCCCCTGGCCAGACCAAAAAGGCCCCTGAGCGGGTCAGAGGGCCCCCTGAGCACGTCGAATGGGCCCCCTGAACACGTCGAATGGGCCCCCTGAACACGTCGAATGGGTCCCTAGCCAGCACAGAAGGGCCCCTGGACAGGTCGAGAGGCCCCTGAGCATGTCGGCAGGGTGTCAAAGCGGCCAGCGCAGTCTCTTGTCAGGTCATAAGGGCCCCTGAGCAGGTTGGAGGGCCCCTGGACAGACCAGAAGGCCCCTGGGAAGTTAAAAAGGCCCATGTACAGGTCAGAGGGGCCCCTGACCAGACCAAAAGGACCCCTAGGTGGGTCAGAAGGGCCCCTGAACATGTCGAATGGGCCCCTATTCAGCATGGAGGGGCCCCAGGGCAGGTCGGAGGGCCCTCGGAGCATGTCGCAAGGCGACAAAGCATCCAGCGCAGTCCCTTGCCAGGCCGGAAGGGCCCCTTAGAAGGCTAGAGGGCTTCTGGAGAGACCAAAGGGCCCCTGGAAAGTTAAAAGGGCCCCTGTGCAGATCGGAGGGGCCCCTGACCAGACCGAAAGGACCCCTGGGCGGGTAAGAAGGGCCTCTGAACATGCCGAATTGGCCCCTGGCCAGCATGGAGGGGCCCAGGGCAGGTCGGAGGGCCCATTCACCATGTCGGCAGGGCGACAAAGCAGCCAGCGCAGGCCGACCAGAAATCACTGGGCAGATCGGAGCGGCTCATGGGCAAGTCAGAGGGGACCCTGGCTAGACCGAAAGGGTCCCTGGGCCGGTCGGAAAGCCCCTTGAACATTCCGGATGAGTTCCTAGCCAGACTGGAGGGGCTCCTGGGCAGGTCGGATGGGCCTCTGAGCAGGGGCGGCGGATTGCGGGGGGGGGGGGGTCAGGGTACCCAAAATGCCCCAGTCGAAAATCCTGGGGGGCATAAGGGTAATTTGCCCCCCCCCCAGATTTTAGCCTGCTCAATCTGGGGGCAAAATGACCCTTCCCCCCAGGATTTTCAACTGGGGAGGGGGATTTTTGGTACCCTGTGCCCCGCAATCCGCCGCCCCTGCCCATGAGCATGTCGACAGGGCGACAAAGCAGCCAGTGCAGTCCCTGGCCAGGTCGGAAGGACCTCTGAACAGGTCGAAGGGGTCTCTTGACACACAAGAGGGGCTTCTTGGAAGGACAGAGGAGTCCCCGGTGAGACCGGAAGGGTCAAAGCACGTAGAGATCCCAGATGAAGATTCAGAGACTCACTGAACCGGTAATGCTAAATAGGCAAGTCCCACTGCTCCGCTATTCGCCGCTTAAGCTACACACTGAGGACAATAACACGTTACAGTCGCGTCATCCTGAAATCTGATGGCCTGTCAGAAAACAGGTGTCTGAGCGATAATGGCAACGGCCGGACAGTGTTGCGATCAGGTGCCTTAACTACCAGCCTGATAACGGTCAGGAGGACGTGGTTCACGCGACGACCGCCGCGGTGCCACCAGAGGAGCAGCCCCAGTCTCGAGACCGTCTGCGGGACTCGACTCGGTCGACCGCTGCGCCATCTAAAAACTTACTGAGGACGCTCGCCGCGGCAGCGGTATCGGCCTAAACGTCAGCTGGACGCCATCTCCCTCCTCTGCGGGAGGCGGCACCGCAGTCTCCACTTCAGAAACATCCGTTGAAGGAATGGTCCGCTCTCCAGCTTCCGAGATACTAACCGGGTCCGTCGTGCCATCGGCTGCCGGATCGGAACCTGACGCATTATACTGGGGGAACGGCGCACGGCTTCAGCCTATTATAATGCACACATAACATTTTACCGTCCTCCAGTCTCACGCGATAGTTCAGATCCCCACGCCTGGCAACGATCGCCACCGGCTTCCAGGGCCTGAGAAACTTGTGATATTCACCTCGCTTGGCAATACCACGAAACAGCATAGCACGGTCACCAGCATTGTAATGAAACGTGTTGAGTTTTCGGTCATAGAGCTGCTTGTTTTGTCGGTGCCTCACATCTGAAATTCGGATTGCTTCACGATACGCGGTCCGGAGACCAGCACACAACTCATCTATGTAGTCAGCGGCGGACCTGGCACGAGCGGGGGACGGAGAGTCAATCTCAGCGTCAATGGGCAGACCCGGCTCCCGCCCAAACACCATGAAGGGGCTGTAACCCAGAGATTTGTGAATTTGGGCACGATAACCGAGCATGAGCAAGGGTAAGTGGCAGTCCCACTGATCGTGGTTTCCCGACACGTGTTGACCCGGCAGAGGCCAACATCCCCAGAATGGTCCGATTGACCCGCTCGCAGCGGCCGTTTCCCTGTGGATGAAACGCAGTTGTGTTTGTTTTCTGAGTGCCCATTACGCGGCACAGCTCCGACGTCACCTGGCTCCTGAAATGGCTGCACAGTCAGAGTGAAGACGTTTGGGACACCCGAAGCGAGAAAACACCTGTGACACCAATGTCTCAGCGACAGTCAGCGCCAGCATGTCCGGCAGTGGGAACACCTCCACCCACCGGGTGAAGTGGCCACAGACCACCAGCAAATGCTTGTTACCGCGCGCTGTTGTCGGCAGATTCGTCATGAAATCAATTGACACCACCTCCCATGGTTCAGACGCATACAGCTCACCCATAGCTGCTCGGGGCTTTGGATTCGGTGCGTTGCGGCCAGCACAGCGGTCACACTGCTGACTGAACTTTTCCACATCTCCCGACATACCCAACCAGAAGAACCTGCCCTGTGCCTGCTTGAACAGTTGTCATGCCCAAAGTGACCTCCGCAAGGATCCGCATGGAGAGAGGTGAGCACGCCCGCCACCAACTCTGAAGGCATTATCACCTTCAAGGCCTCAGGAGCCTGGGGACGACTGCGATAGACCTTAAAAAGCACACCGTCAAGGAGACGCAGACGCGACCAATGCCTCAGCCACGGTCTCACGGCACTGGAGCGACCAATGCCTCAGCCACGGTCTCACGGCACTGGAGCGAGCAATGCCTCAGCCACGGTCTCACGGCACTGGAGCCGGTATGACGGGACGCGACCAATGCCTCAGCCACGGTCTCACGGCACTGGAGCGAGCAATGCCTCAGCCACGGTCTCACGGCACTGGAGCCGCTATGACGGGACGCGACCAATGCCTCAGCCACGGTCTCACGGCACTGGAGCGACCAATGCCTCAGCCACGGTCTCACGGCACTGGAGCGACCAATGCCTCAGCCACGGTCTCACGGCACTGGAGCGAGCAATGCCTCAGCCACGGTCTCACGGCACTGGAGCGAGCAATGCCTCAGCCACGGTCTCACGGCACTGGAGCGAGCAATGCCTCAGCCACGGTCTCACGGCACTGGAGCCGGTATGACGGGACGCGACCAATGCCTCAGCCACGGTCTCACGGCACTGGAGCGACCAATGCCTCAGCCACGGTCTCACGGCACTGGAGCGACCAATGCCTCAGCCACGGTCTCACGGCACTGGAGCGACCAATGCCTCAGCCACGGTCTCACGGCACTGGAGCGACCAATGCCTCAGCCACGGTCTCACGGCACTGGAGCCGGTATGACGGGACGCGACCAATGCCTCAGCCACGGTCTCACGGCACTGGAGCGACCAATGCCTCAGCCACGGTCTCACGGCACTGGAGCGACCAATGCCTCAGCCACGGTCTCACGGCACTGGAGCGACCAATGCCTCAGCCACGGTCTCACGGCACTGGAGCGACCAATGCCTCAGCCACGGTCTCACGGCACTGGAGCGACCAATGCCTCAGCCACGGTCTCACGGCACTGGAGCGACCAATGCCTCAGCCACGGTCTCACGGCACTGGAGCGACCAATGCCTCAGCCACGGTCTCACGGCACTGGAGCGACCAATGCCTCAGCCACGGTCTCACGGCACTGGAGCGACCAATGCCTCAGCCACGGTCTCACGGCACTGGAGCGACCAATGCCTCAGCCACGGTCTCACGGCACTGGAGACGGTATGACGGGAAGGGCGCGGACCGGCGGCCAGCAACCGCGACAGTTCAGACAGCACCTCGTCTTTAGCCTGCTCACTCTGCATGAAACTGAGGGGCCAGTTGAGAGCGGAGATACGATAGCAACTTTCAGTCTGACAAGCCACATCCTCCACCTTCGGCGGCCGTCTGCTCAGTCCATCAGCCGCCGAGTTCTGCGCCCCCAGACGATACACTATCTGAAAATGAAAATTGCCGAAGATCTCGAGCCACCGCGCCAGCATACCTGAGGGATTCTTAAAATTGTAAAGCCACTGAAGACTGCTATGGTCAGTACGCAACGTGAAATCCTTACCTTTGAGGTAATGAGAAAACTATTGCACAAAAACGACACATGCTAAAAGCTCTTCCTTAGTGGTACTGTAATTTTTCTGAGATTTGGACAAGCGATGACTCCCATAGGCTATAACCCGCTCGACGCCATCCTGCTCCTGCAAAAGAACAGCACCGATCCCCTGGTCACTGGCATCACAGTGGAGAGTGAATTTTCCTGCTCCGTCGCCAAACCTGGGAAAGCTTATCACCGGAGCCTCTGTTAGAGCTTTCTGTAAGCTTACAAAAGCCTCCTCCGCCGCCGGTGACCACTGGAACGGAACGCCTTTGCCCGTGAGACGAAACAGGGGTGCAGCAATGCACGCGAAATTATGCACATATTTCCGAAAATAAGAACACAGTCCGAAAAAACTGGCCAGATCCTTGGCTGTCCGTGGCTGTGGCCAGTCCTTCACCTTGCTCACCTTTTCTGGATCAGTGGCCATGCCCTGACCTGAAACCACATGTCCGAGAAACTTCACCTCTTTCCTGAAGAACTGACACTTCACAATCTGCCCAGCCGTTGCGGAGTTTTTACGAGAAAACACTTTTCAACACCCCTCACGGGGCACGCGCCACGCGCAGTGGTAGTCACCCACATGAGTCGGCACTGGTCTCAAACAGGTTAGGTTGGATGGGGCTACTCAGCAACGAAACCCGCTTGTCCATTGGACGTGCGGTTGCAGAGATATTACCTTCTCAAAAGCGTCGCCACGGGCCGTGTCGGGGCGGCCCGCTCATATTCAGATTTTTCCCATATACTCATTGTTTTAGTCGACTCAAGTCTGACTAAAAAAAATGATAACCCAATTAGCTGATGATGACCCTAACAAAAATAATACCCCCCCCCCCCCCCCCTGTCGCCGACTCAATTACAACTCCAACGAAAAACAAAAGGTTCTGCCTCTGGTTCTGGGTCCCCCCAGAGCCCAGAGCTTCCTGTTTACCCAGGGTAAACCCGCGACTGACTGTGCCTGAGCCTCGCTATAACACACGTTTTTTTTTACCCCAGTCCACACATCTGAGAACTTGTCTGTCTCCACGTCAAAACGATCTACTCTTAGTTGAATGTCCATCACCTCCACCCCTTTCACCCCATCACCCGCCAGTGCATTTGATCGTGTCGACAGGCCTATTGCGCACATGGGCGCGGCCACGTGTTGTCTATGCCTCCTCACGGGCTTGCCCATGAGTCCCGCTGTCAGTTTCGATCATGCCGCGATCGCCATACTACAATCAAAATCCTCACGACATAATCCATAAATTCCCTGTTTGTATAGCCGAATCGTTGAAGTGATGACCCTGTCATCAACTGAACCTGACGCCAAAGTCTGCGTAAACAGGCAGGGAAGGTTAAATCTCAAATTAAACACAGTGAAGTTAATTTACTTTAAACATTTAGCTGGATTTGGGAAATTTCATCGATTAAACTAATTAAATCAACCGAACCGGAAATCGAATGACAAGGTTAAGGTCAAAATCCGTTACTCTGTCTACCGGGAAATCGGATTAGCAATTTCTCAAAATATCATACAAGTATTTCACGTAAATCTTACATCACTTGAACTTTACCAGAACCATTAGGGTTGATGACCTTAACCTCGATGTATCAAAACGTTAAATTACCGATAGACTGTATTGATATTTCGGCCACAGGCCTTTGTCAAAATTACATATGAGTGAATACAATGTTTACATGAATTACCAGAACCAGTTGGCATTCAAGATATGAGTAAACACTGCTCATCAAAACAAACATTTAACCCTCGGAACCTTGCATTGAATATTGAATTACATCGAGCCGCGAAAAATTGCATTACCCTGCCTTGTAAGCATTTAATTTACGCCATGGCTTGTTCCCTACGTTAATATTATTACGTTAATATTATTAATTATATTACGTTAATTTCCCCAATCCATTGAAATCATCAGTCGCTCATCGGTCATTCTTCGGTCACATTCCAAAATAGAGCAATATGTAATAAACACAAGGGTTTATTTACAGAAATGGTGCACCAATAGTTTGTTAATTGTCCCGTGGGAAATCAGGCCAATCAGTGAAACAGTCATATCAGTTAAATCCGTCGCGTCAGTCAGAAATCATCACCAGCATTTGCATAACCTCGAGAATCGACTTCGTTACAAACATGACGTTGCCGAGAAAACAAACACTATCAGTGCAATAACTGACCAGAATTAACATTTTAATTCGAACGAACAAAATTTGGAACTGAGAGTTACGACAAACGGACCAGTTTACAACTATCTTATGGCAACATAATCGAGATACTTCTGGCGGCTAATGATTCAAACAATATAGGAGTCTAAAGCTATAACAAAATGGTCCGTATACATTGCAGGTAACCCATCAATGATAATTTGAAGCTCGCGCGCCCTTGCACTGGCACACAACACAAATCAGCATACCGTGACTATATGACCAAACAAATGGCCAAATGTCAGGCGAGTTATATCTAACAAAACGGCCGAATCACTGTGCAAATTATATAAGGGGGGGGGGGAGGCACTGACATGCACAAACAAATTGACTGAGAATGGGAGATGAGGAGGATCAGGCATGAGGAGACTTGTGACCTTACTTGTGATGATGGCACGGCTTCTTTTCAGCAGTATGAATTTAAAACAGTCGTTCGGCCTAAGTGACCAACTTCACCTCTGAGACTCGGAGCCGTGGCGCCCCGCCTCGCGGCGAGTGGCCGCGGCCCAGCCTTCCTCACTGCTCACTCCCGACTTCAGTCTCCTTGAGTCCCCCGTCCTGAAGTCCCCGTTTGCTCTCGGCAGGCCTTTTAACAACTTGTCCTTTCCTACCAAAAGCTTTCACCTTTTCTTCCTGGTCGGTTGCCAGATTGGCGTTTTTCTGTCACAAGCCACGACTGTCAGCGCCACGTTGTTCGCCAAAACGAATACAATGCGCCACATCATTCGCCAATCGGCTGGTCCAGTTTCCAGCTGCCACGAATGATTTTCGGACACGTGGGACGCCTCGAGGGCACTCTTCCGCCCCTCCCGGCCGGCCGACCGTTGCCGTTTTTTTCCGCCGCCCACCTGCTCCGGCAGGACCGCGTAGACGGTCGGCTCACCCGCCGTCCGCCACTGGCCAGATTTTGCTGCTGCTTATGATTATTTTTTTTGTTGCAATTGCTGATTTTGTTTTATTGAAAACAAAATGTAACGCATTACAATAACATATTTGGTATTCGATTGTTCGAGGAGCTTGCCGGCGGCAATATGCTTATATGTCGGCCCTTTTCAGCCGGACACCTGTCTGCGTGTCAGATGACACCTGTCTTGTCAGCCGGGCACCTGTCTGCGTGTCAGATGACACCTGTCTTTTTAGCCGGACACCTGTCTGCGTTTCAGATGCTGCGTCTGGATGGACTCGTCCCGGCCCGCTTCCTCAGCATCATGTCTCACCTGACTCTGACTCTGACTCTGCTGATGGCCCGGGTGAGTCTCACCGTCCCCGACTCTGGCCCTGCTGATAGCTCGGGTAGGTCTCCTCTGTCCCTGCTGACAGCTCGGGTAGGTCTCCTCTGTCCCTGTTGATAGCTCGGGTAGGTCTCCTCTGTCCCTGCTGACAGCTCGGGTAGGTGTCCTCTGTCCCTGCTGATAGCTCGGGTAGGTCTCCTCTGTCCCTGCTGACAGCTCGGGTAGGTCTCCTCTGTCCCTGTTGATAGCTCGGGTAGGTCTCCTCTGTCCCTGCTGACAGCTCGGGTAGGTCTCCTCTGTCCCTGCTGATAGCTCGGGTAGGTCTCCTCTGTCCCTGCTGACAGCTCGGGTAGGTCTCCTCTGTCCCTGCTGATAGCTCGGGTAGGTCTTCTCTGTCCCTGCTGACAGCTCGGGTAGGTCTCCTCTGTCCCTGTTGATAGCTCGGGTAGGTCTCCTCTGTCCCTGCTGACAGCTCGGGTAGGTCTCCTCTGTCCCTGCTGATAGCTCGGGTAGGTCTCCTCTGTCCCTGCTGACAGCTCGGGTAGGTCTCCTCTGTCCCTGCTGATAGCTCGGGTAGGTCTCCTCTGTCCCTGCTGATAGCTCGGGAAGATCTCCTCTGTCCCTGCTGACAGCTCGGGTAGGTCTCCTCTGTCCCTGCTGACAGCTCGGGTGGGTCTCCTCTGTCCCTGTTGATAGCTCGGGAAGGTCTCCTCTGTCCCTGCTGACAGCTCGGGTAGGTCTCCTCTGTCCCTGTTGATAGCTCGGGAAGGTCTCCTATTTCCCTGCTGACAGCTCGGGTAGGTCTCCTCTGTCCCTGCTGATAGCTCTAGGTCTCCTCTGTCCCTGCTGATAGCTCGGGAAGGTCTCCTCTGTCCCTGCTGACAGCTCGGGTAGGTATCCTCTGTCCCTGCTGACAGCTCGGGTAGGTCTCCTCTGTCCCTGCTGATAGCTCGGGAAGGTCTCCTCTGACCCTGCTGATAGCTCGGGTAGGTCTCTTCTGACCCTGTTGATAGCTCGGGAAGGTCTCCTGTGACCCTGCTGACAGCTCGGGAAGGTCTCCTCCAGGCACGTAGCCAGGATTTCGTCCAGGGGGGGGGGGGGGGGCGCCTCGAAAGGGCCCCCTTCCCGATCGTTGAAAGGGCCCACTCCCCAAGCGTTGAAAGGGACTAACAAAACGGATGAAATGGCACGTTACAAGGATGTATAATGCAATATGACAGGTATGGCATGAGCCACACCAACTCTTAGGAGCTGGAGTTAGCAAACTGCCATATCAACTTTGGAACCAGCGACACCAATTTGGAATCAGTGATACCAACTTCGAATATTTTTTTTCAGGCTCAACACCTGGAACTCTGAGATCAATCAATTGCGCCGCGGAACGGCGCGAAGATTTTGAGTCTTATGCCCTGGATATGCATTCTCATCACTGCGTCGCATTGCGTATGGTGCGGACCTAAAAAAAATGTTATTGTACGTTAAAAAATGCGGTAAAAAGTGCTAAAGCCAACTATTTTGCGCAATCATATGGGAAAATATAGCAATATAACACATAAATGCGCCGATTAACGGCACGATTTTTTTTAACTCGCATATAATATAATTTGTAGTTAAATTGAGTTGTATTCCCTGGACATTCCCCGTGCATTCTTACTGTGGAAAGGTCCAGGGTCCCTTCAGATCGTCTAGGGACCCCTCCGACCTTTTCAACGCCCTTCCGACCTGTTCAGGGACTCATCTGGGATCCGCGAAAAAACATGATGTGGAGTGGGTAATATATATTCAATACAAAGAGGACTTACTCCACAATACAAATATTAAAATCGAAGCTTTCGGGTATATTGTAACACCCTTCGTTGCGATTAAAGGGAAATAATTAATTTTCCCACAAAAATGAGTTAGCACTTGAAATCGACAGAGGAGGCCAAAATATGATGTAAATTCATCGCATTTTGCATATAAAAATTCCTTCTGAGAGATATTTCAAGTTAATCTTGATAAGCGTTCCACACTTTTAACGACCGGTTCTTGCCAAGTACGTTTCGGCATCCATCAAGCTCCGGGCTTTTTCCCGTATTGCTTTTTTACGCAATGGTGTGGAAAATATATTTTGCGTTTTGCTTGTTGTGATTGTTGTGACCCGCCCATCCTTTAGAATTAACAACCATTGAACAAACTGGCAATTCAATCGGAAGCTCATCGATGCACGTCGACGCGACCTATTTAGTGTCGAAGATTTGTTTCGAAGTGCCCATTTAACAGCGTTGAACAGATTGATACAAAAGCGCCAGATGTGTCGCTTTCCAATAGTGGAGGGAAAATACCGATCACTAATTTCCCCAAACTTCCAACTTCGAATTAGGGAATAATTTGTTTAATTCTTAAATTAAGATCACATCATTTTAATACCATAACGGTAGCCAAATAAATTATTGCTAATAAAATACAAAGTTAATTATTTCCCTTTAAGAGGCATTCGATAACATGACATTGCTCATCTTAAAGACGAGCAATGACCTGTTACCGAATGCCTCTTACTCGCTGACGAAGGGTGTTACAATATACCCGAAAGCTCTGATTTTAATATTGTTATTGTGGAGTAAGTCCTCTTTGTGTTAATCTTTATCTGGGATCTCTGCGTGCTTTGGACTCTTCCGGTCTGACCAGGGACCCCTCTGGCCTTCCAAGAAGACCCTCTTGTGTGTCAAAGGTCCCATTCGGCCTGTTCAGAGGTCCTTCCGACCTGGCCAAGGACCTGGCCAAGGACTGCACTGGCTGCTTTGTTGCCCTGCCGACATGCTCAGGGGCCCCTCCGACCTGCCCAGGGGCCCCTCCAGTCTGGGCCCCTCCTCCAGACGGAAATGAAAGCTAGCTGCCAACTTTAGTCCCCAAGAATAAATATCCGGAATACCGAAGAAAACTCAAATGCTAAAGCATGTGACTTTTCTTCCAGGCATTCCTACGATTTTGGACTAAAAGTCCGCCAGCTATCCATAGTTGGCGAAGATCCAAAATCGGAGCTCGTCCACGTGCGCACTTTGATTCCGACTCATGCGGACCGCCCCAAACTCATGCATTTGTCTGCTCACAAAATTTCGGATCGATTGGTCCAGCAATTTCCGAAATCTGAGTGCGGCAGTTGCACGTGCGCACGTGCTAACAAACATGTTTTTGCGTGCAATATTGCCAGAACCCATACATGAATCCATGCAGCAAATTGCAAGTTAATCAAGCAACTACTTTGGGAGATAATGACCACCAAATGTGAGGCACTAATTTTCGCCCCTTTTGCATTTGTCACGTGCTCACGCGCTTATCGGCTGGATAGAAGACATGGGGTGCCAAATAATGAAAGTTGGTTCCATTTCCTATCCACTCACCGGATTTGATACCCATAGCTCGCAACGTTCTCGAAAACGAAGCTCCTAACCGCAGGTCCCCATGAGGGTACCATTTTACACCGCTTCTGCCCTTGTCACGTGCTCACGTGCATATCGGTTGGGTGGGAGCCACGAAAGTGAAA
Source organism: Chirona hameri (assembly GCA_036785665.1). Taxonomy (NCBI): domain Eukaryota; kingdom Metazoa; phylum Arthropoda; class Thecostraca; order Balanomorpha; family Balanidae; genus Chirona; species Chirona hameri. Next base: position 48,533 of record JAXIVJ010002063.1, read on the forward strand.
CATGCTGGAAGTCGGTTTCATTTCCTATCCGCACACCGGTTTTGGTACCCGTAGCTCGAACCGTTCTCGTTCACGAATCTCCCAGGCGGAGGTCCCCTAAAATTGTTTCGATGCCCCGTGCTGGCGTCCTATGCACCCCGCACCGTCGCGTCGCCACCACAAAAAGCACGTAACCTCCTATAGCGGTTATCTTTTCACAACGTTTGATGCACCGGCGTCGCAACATGTGACCTGCAGGCCCCAGAAATCCCGATTTCGGAGGTGCCTCGCAGCACGTGCCACGTGCACTCTGCACCACTGGGAAGTGCAAAAGCACAAATCCGCCTGACGTGTCTATGCACTCTGAAAATTTGGTGCGAGTGCCGCGCACGGTTTTCCGGCTAGCCGCCAGAAACCTTGTACAGACAGACAGACGGAAATGAAAGCTAGCTGCCAACTTAAGTCCCCAAGAATAAATCTCCGAAATGCCGAAGAAAACTCAAATTCTAAAGCATGTGACTTTTCTTCCAGGCATTCTTACGATTTTGGATTATGGGGATGGGGCACCGGCGGCTCCAGAGGACCCATTTAGTCCTAAGGGGGAGGGGGAAGTAACATGATTTTGGCCCTCCCTTTTGCTCCAGTCTTATTTCCTCGTGATAACCCTACGATCTGATTCAAATAGCAAAATAGTACTCCAGCTTTTCAAAACCTCAAATTCCGGGCTTCTTGGCGGCGCAATTTTTATATGGCTGTCACTTTCTTCTCAATATTAATACTGTTGACGTTTCAGGACCAGACTGGTTATTGACTCGATTCTGATTGAATCGATTGAAATCGTTCGATAAAAATCCCTTGAATTAAAGAAAAATCGATTCACCACCGGATTTGGTTTATTCATGAAGGATGATTGAATCAAAACCGGCATAGAAACAAGGCTGATTGAATCAAAAAGACTGTGCAATGGTATTTCAATGGTGAGTCAAACGCGATTTGATTTTAAAAAAAATGATTCTTTGAATCGGAAAGAATAATTTCTCAAAAGCGTTATCCATGAATCAAACGGTGACTGAATCATTCATATTCCAAAATGAATCGTGATTGAATCCTTCCCAAAAAAATGAATCAATAACCAGTCTGTTCAGGACAGTTATGTGCAGATTTTTCTTCTAGACCCTACAGTAGCAAAATCTTGCTTGTTTACCTTGCAGCCGGCGAAAATCTGGCAGCGCCCCAAGCCGCTTGGAACATTTAGTGTTATCAAATAGTAATCATGTATCAGCTTACAACCTAGTATAAAGGGAGCTAAGCCGCGGTCGTACCAGTCTATGATGTTCGTAGGCATTATTTTATTATATTTAAAATGCTGTCAATAGCTGTTTTCACGAAGGATTATTGCGCTGAAAAGTTTCTGAAAAGTTTTGGTGTAAAATTATTGGTATAAAAGAAAACTTGTATACTTAAGGCTTTTAAACTAAGACTTTTATACCTAAAACTTTTTAGAACTTTTCAGAAACTTTCCAGAATCTTTTCAACGCAATAATAATTCGTGAAAACGGCTAATGTCCATTTTATATCAAATCTCTGAATCAAATTAATTAATTATTAAAGGGAAATAACGACCTTTGTATTTTGTTTTCTACAATAATTTATGATGCTGCCGTTATGTTATAAAACTGATGTGATCTAAATTTAAGAATGAAATAAAATTCTTCCCTAATTCAAAGTTGGAAGTTCGGAAAAATTAAAAGCAAGTACATATACTTCTTTTGGAGTTCATGATCGGTGTTTTTCCTCCACTATTGGAAACGCGACATATCTCGCTTTTGTATCAATCTGTTTAACGTTGTTGAACTACCTCTCAACAAATCGCATACACTAGCTAAGTCGTCAGGGGGCCATGTTAATCCGCCTAATGTATCACGGTTTTCTAAGATGTTTATTGATTGATTACGGAAAAACGGTTCAGATAAATGTTCCATGAGTGCATTATAATGTATTGAATACCTGTATGTTTAAAATTCGTGGAGAAAAATCAAATTTTTAATGAATCGAGAACACTAATATTTTTGTTTCTTCTATGCCGCCACCTACGAACAGATGACCAGGAGTGCCCCCGCCCTCTATCCCAACGACGCACATCACCTTACGTTAACACCAGAGAACAAAAAGAAAATGTCGCGGCACTCCCGGCTAAGAAATGGAAGAAGAAATAAAAAAGCAAATGAAGAGAGGAGGGCTGTGGTGTTAGCTGTGGTAAAAAAAATAAGAAAGCAGAAAGTAGTCGCTGCTGATATCAGCAAGTAACTGCCACCCAGCTACGCCCCTGGGAATCTTACATTCTCACTTTCGCACCAGGGGCGCAACCACGTCCAAAAAGTGGTACGGACAGATTTTCGTTGGGGGCGCCATCGCTCGAGGGGGGGGGGGGCGTCATCGCCAAAAGAAACTCGCAATATCACAAATGTGAATTTTTTTAGATGTAGTGTATGTATGTATGTACCTGTAATCTACTGTAGTACTGAAAAAATAATGCCTCCATGCCCATAATCAATATGAGACTGCACTGGCGGATCCAGCCTCTCTCCATGAAGGGGGGGGGGGGCATCTTTTTGTGGCAAAAAAAATGCCCCAATTTTTCCCTCCGCGGATTTAGGCCGGTCACCTTATTTTGGTGTTCGAGCTTAAGAAATGCACTTTTTTCAGAGTAAAACCCCCCACAAAAACGCGATATTCCGTATCATATTATACATATATAAGTAATAATAACGTTTATCTAATACTATAGAGGGGCACCCAACTGGGGAGGGGGTCAAACGGGGCAATTGCCCCCCCCCCCCCACCCCACCCCTTAACGTGCCCCCTTTGGTCGAACAAATTATTTTAAAAAATAGAGAGAAAATGCTGAAAATATGCCCCTCTAACTCTGCCCCTTATGCCCCTTTCTCTAACTGAAAAATATGCCCCTTTCTCTAACTGAAATATGCCTCTAGAGGGCCAAATCCGGAGATTTGTTTTTTGGTGGGGTACCTTATGCCCCTTCTCATCAACATTTCCCCCTCCTGGAGAGAATCCTGGGTACGCTACTGTCTCATACCAACTCGCAGGGGCGTCGCCGATAATTTGTTAGTGGGGGTCAGCTGAAATGGGGGGAAAATAACCCCCATTTTTGTCTGCGTATATTTAATTCTTGCGTTCGCGTCGCCTTTTTCAGAACTCGGCAGACTAGCTAGCTAAACATGTAGCCCGCTTGAAAGCTAATATTTTATGAAGGGATTGGGCTCTGGGGCCAGCAATTACCGCCAAGGAGAGAGAGCCTCTGACAGACACTTAATGGAATTCATTTTCCCATTTTCCAAATTTGTATAAGCAATTGCGAAACTTGTGTCATGCCTCGAAGCGGCGCGAAATTTTCAGGTTTTTGACTGTGGATAGCTGGATTTTGACTGCTGCAAAGGCAATGTTTACGATTGTACGATAAATTGGGAACGCACCGGGGGGGGGGGGGCATACTTGTATTGAATGCTCCCCCCACACAGATTACTGTGCGGGGGGGGGGGGGGCATTTGCCCCTGATGCCCCCCCCCCGCCCTGGATCCGCCAGTGTATGAGACCATGGGGGCGGCATTTGCTTATTGTCTGGTAGGGCGCCTTTTCTCCTCCATATGGGCGGCATTTGCTTCTAAGGAAGCCCACTGTCCGACTTAGTGGGCGGCTGTTCTTCCCAATGGGGGGGGGGGGGCATGAGCATTTGTCCAATTTAGAGGGCGCCTGTTTTACCCCGTCGGGGCGGCATTTGCTTATTAGTATCCGGTAGGGCGTCTGTTCTGATCCATGGGGGCGGCATTTGTTTCTAGTGGTGCCTATCCTGTTCCTAAGTCGCCATTTACTTCTAGGAGCCTGCTAATTGTCCGATTCCCAGGAGTGCCTTTCAGTGGCGTGCGCAGCAATTCACAAAGGACCAGGTCATTGCCGTGAGGCATGAGGGGCGCCACCCGATCGACAGGGGCGCCATCAATATTGGCGAAAATTTTGCAGGGGCCTCTCCCTCCGTACCGTGAGGAAGGAGAGGCCCCTCCCCCTCTCCCCCCCCTTCCCCCCGCTGTTACTAGCCGGAAGAGCGCCGTCACTGGCCAGGGGTGCCGTCACGGGCGAAGAGGGGCAATCACTAGTCGGAGGGGCGCCGTCACTCGCCGGAGGGGCGCCGTCACTCGCCGGAGGGGCGCCGTCACTCGCCGGAGGGGCGCCGTCTCTGGTGGGGGTGGGGGGGGGGGCGCCGTCACTGGCCGGAGGGGCGCCGTCACTGACCGCAGGGGGCGCCGTCACTAGCCGGAGGGGCGCCGTCACTGGTCGGAGTGGCGCCTTCACTGGCCGGAGGGGCGCCGTCATTGGTCGGAGGGGCGCCATCACTAGCCGGAGGGGTGCCGTGACTGGCCGGAAGGGGCGCCGTCACTAACCGGAGGGGCGCCGTCACTGCCCGGAGGGGCGCCGTCACGGGCCGGAGGGGCGCCGTCACTGATCGGAGGGGCAACAGCTTTGCATGGGCGCCTCGGGTCCAAAGGACCAGGTCCAGGACCAGTATACTCTGTACGCCGCTTGTACCTATCCTGTTGGCGGTGCTAATTGCAAAAACAAAATGGATCTGCGGGGGGGGGGGCGACTTCGGCGCCCGTCAAAAACGGTACGGATATTCCGTACTGTCCGTATAGGTGGTTGCGCCCCTGTTTCGCACACACGTAACCGAGTTAGTAAGGATCGCAAGTGTTTGCCTCAGTGTCTGTTGCCCCGATCTCGTTATATCGTAAATAGGTCACCGTCCGGGGCCAAACTAAACAGCCGATTTCAATACACTTTTTCAAATGTTTGTACTTTCTTTCACTTTCATAGAAGTTTGGTACATATTGTCAAAAGACAGAGTGCATGAAACATATTATATACCTTCATGATAAATAACAATGCGAAGGGAGGCTAGTTGTAGCTCGGACAGTGAATTCGTTATCAAATACTTGTGAGTACCGATCGTTATAAGCGTGGAACGCTTATCAACTTTAAAGGGAAATAATTAGCTTCTGATTTTGTTAGCAACAATTTCTTAGACTACCGTTATGGTTTTAAAATTATTTTATTCAAATTTAAGAATAAAATACAATTATTACTTAATTCAAAGTTGTAAGTTTGGAAGAAAAAAATACAAAACAAGTACCTTGTGTACAGGACCAGTATACTCTGTACGCCGCTTGTACCTATCCTGTTGGCGGTGCTAATTGCAAAAACAAAATGGATCTGCGGGGGGGCGACTTCGGCGCCCGTCAAAAACGGTACGGATATTCCGTACTGTCCGTATAGGTGGTTGCGCCCCTGTTTCGCACACACGTAACCGAGTTAGTAAGGATCGCAAGTGTTTGCCTCAGTGTCTGTTGCCCCGATCTCGTTATATCGTAAATAGGTCACCGTCCGGGGCCAAACTAAACAGCCGATTTCAATACACTTTTTCAAATGTTTGTACTTTCTTTCACTTTCATAGAAGTTTGGTACATATTGTCAAAAGACAGAGTGCATGAAACATATTATATACCTTCATGATAAATAACAATGCGAAGGGAGGCTAGTTGTAGCTCGGACAGTGAATTCGTTATCAAGTACTTGTGAGTACCGATCGTTATAAGCGTGGAACGCTTATCAACTTTAAAGGGAAATAATGACCTTTTGATTTTGTTAGCAACAATTTCTTAGACTACCGTTATGGTTTTAAAATTATTTTATTCAAATTTAAGAATAAAATACAATTATTACTTAATTCAAAGTTGTAAGTTTGGAAGAAAAAAATACAAAACAAGTACCTTGTGTACTTCATGAAGGTCATTGCCAAATTCGTCCTTCCCTACCATTGTTTACATCGAGTACGGCATTTTTGGAGGCTCTGTGACGTTTCCGATCAAACTGATCCGTGAAGCAATCCGTGAAGCATCCGTGATGACTATCAGTACTGATGACTACTGACTATCAGTATAAGTCATGAATAACAACAACATGCAAACTATGCCAACTCGAATGAAATAAGGGCGGAATGATTTGAACCCCCAGGCAAGCAAGTATTCGCAAAGCACTCGGCACTGCGCCACAGTAGCAAAAGGCGAGGGAAATGCATATTGGATACAATATTATCACGTCATAAGTTTGTGAAGTGTCAACTACTATGAAATACAGTGATAAATACCTTTTATAATGATTAACATGAAAATTCAAACTTAAAAAAAATACTTTGAATCAGTCTTTAATTAGTTTTCAACTCAAAATCAGATATATTGTGCAATGCTACACAAGAATGGCACCAGTGACGTCATTAACGAAGCTGGCTACGGGACTTGGGTATACTAAACGGGAATATGGGGTGATAGCCTTTAACGATACCCGAGCGCTGCTCGGACACACGCTAGTAGCGCTTTCGTTCTCCATGGCAACCAGGCGTCAGCCAATCAAAAGCCAGAAAGGGAATACGTTCTGACTTTTCATTGGCTCACGCCTGGTTGCCATGGAGAACGAAAGCGCTACTAGCGCTACTAGCGTGCGTTCGAGCAGCGCTCCGCTTCTCAGCATATAATCAGGAACAACTCGCCACAAATGGTTAAGTGCGCCGAGAAGCATGACTTTGTAAACAAATCGCCGACGCTAAATAGGTCGCCGTCGATGTGCATCGATGAGCTTCCGATTTAATTGCCAGTTTTGTGTTATTGTTTGTTAGTTTTTTTGGGAAAAGTTATTATTTTTCAGGATAATATAAAGCATAGTGTTATATACAGCCACATACAAATTATACAAAACTCCTAATGTTGAAAACAAATGAAGCGATTTTCACAAATTGAGGGTCGCAACCACTAACTATGCCGCCGTTGATGTGCATCGATGAGCTTCCGATTTTATTGCCACTTTTTCCAATCGCTGTTAGTTTTAGAATATCGCCGGGCATATAATCATAACAAGCAGAACGCACAATATATTTTCCACTCTATTGCGTAAAAAAGCAATACGGGAAAAGCCCGCAGTTTGATGAGGACCAAAAGTACTTGCAAGTACCAGTCGTTAAAAGTGTGGAACGCTTATCAACCATAACTTGAAATATCTTTCGGTAGGAAAGTTTGCATGCAAAATGTGATGAATTTACAATCTATTTTGGTCTCGTCTGGCGATTTCAAGTGCTAACTTCATTTTTGTGGGAAAAGGTCATTATTTCCCTTTAACTTGAAATATCTTTCGGTAGGAATAGGCATATGTAAAATGTGATAAATTTACAATGTATTTTGGTATCGTCTATCGATTTCAAGTAATAACCCCATTTTGTGCGTGGAAAAATGTAATTATTTCACTTTAACCCTATTCCCTGCTGGGGCTGATTCTGCCCCCCCCCCCCCGGTGGTTTGGTTTTTCACTTGCCGCTTCTAAACCGTTAGACTTAGAGTCCTGCAACTTTGTGACTTTTCCTAAAATTGAATGGCGCGTGTTGTGTCAAAATTTTGAGAAAAATCGGTCTAGCAGAGGCGGTTCCAGGCTGTTTTGGGGAGGGTGTTACGAATGCGGTTTTGCGGCGCATACTTCCTTCGTGGTTTGCAATGCAATAAATGCGTCAGAAACAATTGCAATGCAATATTCATTATTGATACTGGGATTTTACATATTTTGGGGCAAAGGCGCACTCAGGAAAAAAATGGGAGGCGATACCACCTTCAAATTAGGTCCAACTTAAAATTAGTAAGATGATAAAAGCGTTACGCGCATGGTGCCCCATGTTTTTTTCCTGGATCCGCCTATGCGTAATATATCAAATTTAACCAATTACAGCATATAATGCCCACATGTGACGTTCATGTCGTCCCAAACAATCACGAACAGCACATATTTTTTCAGAAAATCCCCCCATTTTATATTCCCTGAATACGCCTATGATTTTGTATTTTGTTGTTGTCTTTTGATATATTAAAGACCAGTACATTTGAAGCTCAAAAACGTTTGGGGCATGAAAACCGGTCGAGCCATATGGCCGCAATGACCTTTCATAAGACACCCAAAATGTATATATATACTTTTTAAATATATACTTTTTTCGGAGTTCATGATCAGTGTTTTTCCTCCACTAACGAAACGCGACATCAATCTGTGCAAGGTTGATTACCTACCTCTCGTTGAATTACCTCTCAACAAATTGCATACACTAAATAAGTCGCCGTCCGGGGCGAAACTAAACTGCCGATTTCAATTCCCTTTTTTCAATTCTTGTTGATTGTTCATGAAAGATTGGCACACATTCGCAAAAGATAGAGTGCAGGAAACATATTACATACTTGCATGATAAATAGCAATGCGAAGGGAGGCTAATTTACTGAATTCGTTACCGAGTACCGACCTGAGTACCGACCAAATATATCAAATTTAACAAATTACAGCATATAATGCCCACATGTGAAGTTCATGTCGTCCCAAACAATCGCGAACAGCACATATTTTTTTCAGAAAATCCACCCATTTTATATTCCCTGAATACTCCTATGATTTTGTATTTTGTTGTTGTCTTTTGATATATTAAAGACCAGTACATTTGAAGCTCAAAAACGTTTGGGGCATGCAAACCGGTCGAGCCATATGGCCGCAATGACCTTTCAAAAGACACCCAAAATTTTCGGATTTTTTGCCCACTGGGCCCCCATTTGTGAACAAAACAAAAATTCAGGGTCCAAAAGAGATATCTTGTCATGACGAATCGATTATAATCGATATGATGACGAGTCGAAATTATAAGTGTGGAACGGTTATCAACTATAACTTGAAATATCTTTCGGTAGAAAAGTTGTTTGCATAATGTGATAAACTTACAATATATTTTGGTCTCGTCTGTCGATTTCAAGTAATAACTCCATTTGTGTGGGAAAAGGTAATTATTTCCCTTTAATTAAATATAGGCAGCAGAATTGTTCGCGCCGCTTCGAGGGCGGAAAAACGAAATTCCTCAACTCATTATTTGCCGTTAGTAACTACGCCCGTTGGTGACATATTTAAATAACTGAGTATTTTATCTTCTGTTACAAGTTTTCTAAGGCTTCTCGGTTTACTTCTGGGATTTGATAGGCGTCTCTCTGGTTATAATGGAGTTGTGAGGGCATCTCTGCCAGGCGCCCCTCTGCTCAGTTCTTCGTCTGTATCATTTTATCTGCTGTAACCGGAGTTCCCATGGCCCGAACACGAAGAAGTAGCTGCGTCCGAAGCAGGACCTAGCGACCACAGCACCGAAACGTGGAACTCTCGCCAGTATCGCCGCAGCAATGATTTCGTGTTGAAACAGTTTACAAGCATGTAGGCCGGCGGAGTGTTTTTCTCCTGGCCTTTAAGTTTTCACTGTCTCTACTTTTTAGCGTGGATGTGTGGTTTTTAACTTTGCATCCATCTTAACTTGACTTCGCTGGAATAAACCATCTTGCATGGAAAGGCGCTGAGATCGTGAATAAAAAAACGACGGAAACACTATGAACCATTTTTATTCGATTATATCTGAACCCCAAATCATACAGTAATGAGGGATGTCCATTACAGCAGCTAGTAAAGCAGCGACTGTGCTGTGTATATTTGGCTAACAGCTATCCAGATCATAATGAATGACTAGAATAATGACTCGAATTCGTAGTTTTTTTTCTGTGATGGACTCCCTACCTATACGTCGCCCGTCTCGCGAAAGAATTTCGCCACAAACTCGCGCATTTGGTATGCTGGTGCATCCGGATCCCGCTTGCGCCGGCCCTTGGCTTCCAGGTACTCCCAGACAAAGTTTCTTGAAAACGTTTCTTTTCTTGGAAAAAAAAACAATGTACCCTGTCGTTTTTAGGTGACATGGTCAAACTTTAACTGTGGTGGTAAGCAAACTTGGTTTTTCCGGATGGCCGGAATCCCAATTTACACTGTTGACCTGAAGCCATTCTTATAAAAAATGGCCTCAGGACCCGGCGCTTGAAATGTTTAGCTTCGAAACAGCGCCTCGGAAATGCAGCAGCAAAGCCAAATAATATGCAGGTATTTTACACGCTGCCCAAACATAACAAATTTCCCGTCCTGAGGCCATCTTGATTATTGTCTTTCCATGCGCATCCAAATGCTTCCAAACAGGACAAATTGACTGTACCGATGCCAGAATGGTTGTTTTGTTGCTTTTTGGTCACCGGGAGAGGACGGGAGATTACGGATGCCCGTAATTTCATAGTCTACAACTGGGTGGGCAAATTATCGCCACTGGGTGGGCATCTTGGAGCACTGGGTGGGCATTTGTCCACCCAGTTACTTACTTTCGGGACGCCCTGGCTCACTCAGCCGCAGCGGCTAAAAGTTTGCGTTTCAGTGCGCGGCAGAAGCTCCGCGGTCCCAGCTCCAAGAGTTCAGCAGGAATACAGTTGTACAGGCTGGGAGCACGACTACAAAGTCACATTTTCCCTGCCTCAGTCCTAGCACGGGGGACATAGAGCAGACTGCCCTGGTCTGTCTCCTGCCCGGTGCGTCGCTGTCGCAAGGCATCGTTCACTTGGAGGACAGGCGCCAGCGCCTCAGGTTCCACAGACTTCAGCCTCTGTCCGCCCTTCCCCAACCATTGCTGTCTGAAGACGCCTCTGCTCCACCATCTTCCCCATCGCTACCTGAAGACGCATCTGTTCCCCCATCCCTTCCCATCGCTGCCTGAAGACGCTTCTGTTCCACCATCACCCCCATCGCTGCCTGAAGACGCCTCTGTTCTACCACCGCCTCCCATCGCTGCCTGCAGACGCCTCTGTTCCCCCATTTCTCCCCACATCTCTTATACCTGAAAACGCCTATGTTCCACCATCCCCTATCGCTGCCTGAAGACGCCTCTGTCCACCATCGTCGCCCCCCCCCCCTCCCCCCATCGCTGCCTGAAGACACCTCTGTTCCCCCATTTCTCCCCACATCCCTTATACCTGAAGACGCCTCTGTTCCACCAGCCCCCATCGCTGTCTGAAGACGCCTCTGTTCCACCATCGTCCCCCATCAATGCCTGAAAACGTTTTTGTTTCACCATCGCCCCCCCATTACGGCCTGAAGACGCCTCTGTTCCACCATCGCCTCCCCCCCCCCATCGCTGCATGAAGACGCCTCTGTTCCATCTCCCCATCGGAGCCTGAAAACGCCTCTGTTATACCATCGCCTCCCCCCATCGGTGCCTGAAGACGCCTCTGCTCCACCATCCCCCTATCGCTGCCTGAAGACGCCTCTGTTCCGCAATCCCCTATCGCTGCCTGATTACGCCTCGGTTCTCCATCTCCCCATCGCTGCCTGAAGACGCCTCTGTTCCAACACCCCCCCCCCCCCCCATCGATGTCTGAAGACGCCTCTGTTCCACTCAGGACTCAGGTTTGCACTCAGGATAAACAAAAATGGGAGGCGATACCCACCCTCAAATTAGGTTCAACTTCAAATTAGTAAGATGATAAAAGCGTTACGCTCATGGTGCCCCCATGCTTTTCCTGGATCCGCCTATGCGCAATATATCAAATTTAACCAATTACAGCATATAATGCCCACATGTGACGTTCAAGTCGTCCCAAACAATTACGAACAGCGCATATTTTTTCCCAGATAATCCCCCCATTTTACATTCCCTGAATACGCCTATGATTTTTTATTTTGTGTTTTGTCTTTTGATATATGAAAGACCAGTACATTTGAAGCTCATACACGTTTGGAGCATGCAAATCTGTCGAGCCACATGGCCGCAATGACCTTTCAAAAAACACCCAAAATTTTCGGATTTTTTGCCCCCTGGTCCCCCATTTTTGAACAAAACAAAAATGTCGGGATCCAAAAGAGAGATCTTGTTATGACGAATCAAATGGCGTTTTTTTCATCGAAATCGACCGAGCGGTTCTCGAGATCTCGGGGGGGGGGGGCAGAATCTGCCCCCCCCCCCCGCAGGTTAACGTAATTCTGGCCGTCCGCAGGGAATAGGGTTAAATATATGACACACTATTGGCAATAAGCAGCATTGGATATGGAAAAGAGCGGTAAACATCGCTTCTCTTCAGTCTTAATTTTTCCATAATATTGCCAAAATGTTCGCCCCCCCCCCCCCAACTTCAAAGTAGTTTCCACGCCCCTGCACCTTAGGTCACCGATGTAAAATCATCCGAAATAACAGAATTGTAGGTGTTTATGACCTGATTAAATCCTGTGAGTATCTAACTGATCGGTCAAACAATGTGGCTGCGGCACGAATGCGGCACGGCTAGGCACAAATTTACAGAATTTGGGCAATTGATAGGCAAGAGTTGTACCAAAAATGGGGGAGCGAAATGGCGTCGTTTTCCGCTATTTCCAAAAAAAACTAAGGGGGAGGGTATCCGCCCCCACTGGCGCTTCCAGGGGCGGACATCAGGGGAAAATGCCTCCCCCCACACACACAGGAATCGGGGGGGGGGGCATGCAATAAAGTATGCCCCCCTGCGCGTTCCCTGCACTGAACGTGAAAAACAATGATCTTAGGAGAAAACTTCATGAAAACGGAAGTTTTTTCTTCTCTCAAGTGATTAAATTAGAAGTTTGTATGTATCCATTGCATTCAATGATGGACAAACGGCGCACCTGATGCAATTCAAGCAGCCCCGGTGACACGCGCCCTGCTGGGGTGGGGGGGGGGGAGGAGGCAGAATCTACCATCTCCCGGATTTTCTCAATAACCTTAACACTGTGATATATATATATATATATATATATATATATATATATATATATATATATATATATATATATATATATATATATATATATATATATATCAATGTGAAACTGTCAATACCTTATACTGCATCAATTCTACGTCTTCTCACCAAATTTCTATGAAATTAATGTAGTATTTTTGGAGATAAGAACGTTTAAATGACGTCATGTCATGCCATTTTTCGTGGAAAAAAATAAATGATTGACAAATCGTTAAAAAAAATAGAGTTGCAAAGCAAATTGCAAATAAAAACGTCAAAAGAAAGGAATTGACATTCTCTTCCAAATGGCCATCTCGGATTTGTGATTTTTCTACCCCCCCCCCCCCCCCCAAAGAAAAAAAAAGATACAAATTATCGGAAAAATCCACAAAATCATTTTTTTGTGAATTCGAAACGTGAATTTCTTAAGCTGGAATACCAAAATAAGGTGACCGGCCCAAATCCGCGGAGGAAAAAAATGGGGGGGGGTACCTTTTTGCCACAAAAGCATGCCCCATTTTGTTTCCCCACCCCCAGTGATTTTCCCTTAAAATAGGCCCTGGCTGCCAGAGAGTGTACCCGAACGATACGTGGGATAGGCTCCGCCTCCTGCTGTCTAGCAGCCGCTTCCATTGGTCAAGCTGACGTTCATCCTGTCTCATTTTTTCTCTCATTTTTGTTTATACATAACATAATTTATTTCAATCCATCTGCCACGTTCTTTTCGGATTTTTTTTTAACAGTCAACAGCATTTGTAATACGCACACAAACCTCTAAATGTTGCTGCGCGACAGGTGTAAACAGAGTACATAACAGAGAGACACACTGTACATAACATGTAATACGCACACAAACCTCTAAATGTTGCTGCGCGACAGGTGTAAACAGAGTACATAACAGAGAAACACACTGTACATAACATGTAATACGCACACAAACCTCTAAATGTTGCTGCGCGACAGGTGTAAACAGAGTACATAACAGAGAAACACACTGTACATAACATGTAATACGCACACAAACCTCTAAATGTTGCTGCGCGACAGGTGTAAACAGAGTACATAACAGAGAGACACACTGTACATAACATGTAATACGCACACAAACCTCTAAATGTTGCTGCGCGACAGGTGTAAACAGAGTACATAACAGAGAAACACACTGTACATAACATGTAATACGCACACAAACCTCTAAATGTTGCTGCGCGACAGGTGTAAACAGAGTACATAACAGAGAAACACACTGTACATAACATGTAATACGCACACAAACCTCTAAATGTTGCTGCGCGACAGGTGTAAACAGAGTACATAACAGAGAAACACACTGTACATAACATGTAATACGCACACAAACCTCTAAATGTTGCTGCGCGACAGGTGTAAACAGAGTACATAACAGAGAAACACACTGTACATAACATGTAATACGCACACAAACCTCTAAATGTTGCTGCGCGACAGGTGTAAACAGAGTACATAACAGAGAGACACACTGTACATAACATGTAATACGCACACAAACCTCTAAATGTTGCTGCGCGACAGGTGTAAACAGAGTACATAACAGAGAAACACACTGTACATAACATGTAATACGCACACAAACCTCTAAATGTTGCGCGACAGGTGTAAACAGAGTACATAACAGAGAGACACACTGTACATAACATGTAATACGCACACAAACCTCTAAATGTTGCTGCGCGACAGGTGTAAACAGAGTACATAACAGAGAAACACACTGTACATAACATGTAATACGCACACAAACCTCTAAATGTTGCTGCGCGACAGGTGTAAACAGAGTACATAACAGAGAAACACACTGTACATAACATGTAATACGCACACAAACCTCTAAATGTTGCTGCGCGACAGGTGTAAACAGAGTACATAACAGAGAGACACACTGTACATAACATGTAATACGCACACAAACCTCTAAATGTTGCTGCGCGACAGGTGTAAACAGAGTACATAACAGAGAAACACACTGTACATAACATGTAATACGCACACAAACCTCTAAATGTTGCTGCGCGACAGGTGTAAACAGAGTACATAACAGAGAGACACACTGTACATAACATGTAATACGCACACAAACCTCTAAATGTTGCTGCGCGACAGGTGTAAACAGAGTACATAACAGAGAAACACACTGTACATAACATGTAATACGCACACAAACCTCTAAATGTTGCTGCGCGACAGGTGTAAACAGAGTACATAACAGAGAAACACACTGTACATAACATGTAATACGCACACAAACCTCTAAATGTTGCTGCGCGACAGGTGTAAACAGAGTACATAACAGAGAAACACACTGTACATAACATGTAATACGCACACAAACCTCTAAATGTTGCTGCGCGACAGGTGTAAACAGAGTACATAACAGAGAAACACACTGTACATAACATGTAATACGCACACAAACCTCTAAATGTTGCTGCGCGACAGGTGTAAACAGAGTACATAACAGAGAAACACACTGTACATAACATGTAATACGCACACAAACCTCTAAATGTTGCTGCGCGACAGGTGTAAACAGAGTACATAACAGAGAGACACACTGTACATAACATGTAATACGCACACAAACCTCTAAATGTTGCTGCGCGACAGGTGTAAACAGAGTACATAACAGAGAAACACACTGTACATAACATGTAATACGCACACAAACCTCTAAATGTTGCTGCGCGACAGGTGTAAACAGAGTACATAACAGAGAGACACACTGTACATAACATGTAATACGCACACAAACCTCTAAATGTTGCTGCGCGACAGGTGTAAACAGAGTACATAACAGAGAAACACACTGTACATAACATGTAATACGCACACAAACCTCTAAATGTTGCTGCGCGACAGGTGTAAACAGAGTACATAACAGAGAGACACACTGTACATAACATGTAATACGCACACAAACCTCTAAATGTTGCTGCGCGACAGGTGTAAACAGAGTACATAACAGAGAAACACACTGTACATAACATGTAATACGCACACAAACCTCTAAATGTTGCTGCGCGACAGGTGTAAACAGAGTACATAACAGAGAGACACACTGTACATAACATGTAATACGCACACAAACCTCTAAATGTTGCTGCGCGACAGGTGTAAACAGAGTACATAACAGAGAAACACACTGTACATAACATGTAATACGCACACAAACCTCTAAATGTTGCTGCGCGACAGGTGTAAACAGAGTACATAACAGAGAAACACACTGTACATAACATGTAATACGCACACAAACCTCTAAATGTTGCTGCGCGACAGGTGTAAACAGAGTACATAACAGAGAGACACACTGTACATAACATGTAATACGCACACAAACCTCTAAATGTTGCTGCGCGACAGGTGTAAACAGAGTACATAACAGAGAAACACACTGTACATAACATGTAATACGCACACAAACCTCTAAATGTTGCTGCGCGACAGGTGTAAACAGAGTACATAACAGAGAGACACACTGTACATAACATGTAATACGCACACAAACCTCTAAATGTTGCTGCGCGACAGGTGTAAACAGAGTACATAACAGAGAAACACACTGTACATAACAATGCAACAGCGGCGACAGCGCCGAAACCGCCGGCGGCGCCGGCGGCGGCCGAAACGGCGGGCAGGGACAGTAAAAACGGCGGCAGCACAAGACGATCGGGCGAAAAGCGACGGGCGGGTCAGGCCGCCGGATCCAGGCAGCGAGTGCGCCGCCATTGTCGCCCGCGACAGCCCTGCCGGCATCTGGCAGCGATCGAGGCACCCGGCAAACATGTGACAGGATTAGGACGAGGATGAGTGGGCAATGTTGACTGAGGAGGCGATGGTGCTATAATGGTTGTGACAATATTTTAGAGACTTTTTCCCATTTTCGCATGAATTTATCTCTCGACTTTTTCCGCATGGCGCATTGTTCTTCCTTCAGGGCTTCTAGTTTAATCAGTGCGTGAAATTGCTGTATGCTTGGGTGATGTCCTTTATATTTTGCTTTGAATATTACTACCTTAGCTATGGTCGTAATCAGTGTGTATATTTCGCTTTCATCTTCAAGAGACGGGAAAAACCACGATTGGACCACGATATTTAAGTTACATTTATATTTAAGTTATATTTTTGTTTTAATATAGCAATATTTCTCTTATATAGTCTTGCACTAAGGCACAGTCCCACAGTATGTGAAAAATGGTTTCATTTGAATATTTACAAAAAGTACACAGTGGACTTTCCGATTTTCCTATTCGGTACAAAAATGTGTTGGTGGATATTATTCTTGAAACTATACGGTAATGGAAAGTTTGCAAATAAGTATGTTTTGTGGAGAGGCGTATATCGCGCATGGTCCCTTCGTTCATATAACCGATGTCTCTACACCATTTACGCTCAAGAGGTGTCTGACATGTGTTTTTTATTTCACTCATTGCGCTAATTAATTCATTGTATGCTAATCGTGAAATGTTTGATTTCCTAGCAAGTAGTGCTATTTTATATGGTAATATAGGATATGAGGTTTTACAGACAGTGTTAGGGGTCTGAGTGTAATTTGGAATACTCCTGATTAAGGAGGAGTAGCAAAGAAAAGTCATATTTATGTTGAATAACGTACATAAAGTGTTGCCGTTATGCAGTGATCCAGTCTCGTTACAATATAAGTCGGCAAGGAACCGTAAACCCTTATCGTTCCACTCTTTTACAATGGTCCTTTTAAATTTGGTGTGATCCGAAAACCAAAGTTTTTCCGTAAGTAACTGTGAGGGTACGGTACGAAAAATGGCGCAGAAGTCCGCCCAAACATTTACGACATCACTCCAAAATCTGTTTTTAAGTTTGTTTCTTGCGATATCTCTAAGTTTTATTGTTCCGAAGCAAACTAGGTCGTCTATGGGAGGTAGTTTTTCTTTCACATTGTTTGCCCACATTACGTTTGAGTTCGTCCAGTACAACCTTTTCAGCCAAGTTACCTTTAAACTGTTAATGAACGAAGCTATTTGTACCATTCTCAACCCACCACGATCATAGTTTTGCACTAACCTAATTCTTTGTATTTTGTCGGGCCTATCGTTCCATATAAATCTGTACAACACCTTGTTTATGTTCTTAATGTCATCTTCAGCTGGATTTGGTAGTGCTGAAAATATATGTACCAGTTTTGAGATTAACATCGCTTTCACTACAGTTATTTTGCCTATTAAAGTAAGATTTCTGCGTTTCCATTGTGCAACTTCTTGAGAGATCTTAGGTAGTATTGTAGTGATGTTTCGCCTTGTAATATTTGTGTTTGAACTGTTGTACAATATGCCTAGGACTTTGAGGTCGCTTATTTCATTTAGTCCCAAATTGGTAAGAAATGACGTGTCAGCTGTCTTACCTATTGGAGACATTTTGTTTTTTCTATGTTTATGCGTAAGGTAGACACTTTTGTGAATTTGTCTAATTCATACAGGATCCCTTTAATCGGGTCGAGCCCAGCGCGTGAAATCACGATCAGGTGATCGGCGTATTGTGACAGTCGTACTTCAGTATCAGTATCCTGCCTCCTGATTAGCCAATCACGTTTGGGGCATTATGAACCCTGGGCACTTGTGAATTCGTGGCACTTATGAACTCTGGGCACTTGTGAATCCGGGGCACTTGTGAATCCGGGGCACTTGTGAACAATGAGCACGTATGAAACTCTGGCACTTATAAGCTCTGGCAATTATGAATCAATGAACCTTATGAACGGTTCCCAAGTGTGCGAGGCATTGCGATAGCTCAATATTGAATTTAAACAAATCCATAACTGAGACTTCAAACAACGCGAAAAACTTCAACTTGGACCGCAACCTATCGCGTTGGCCGTTGTTTACATCGTACTCGCCGAGGTTCGAGAACCACAGGTCATCTGACTTCCAGGACCAACAATCTTGAAGTGGCTGTCAGCCAATCAGCCGCGGCACTAGCCTAGACCCCATTTTGTAAATTCGAAATTCAATTCCTTAAAAACGGATAAGTTTTGGGGAAAATGACCTTAATAATTTAGACATTTCAATAACGGTCAAAACTAATGTCTATATCAGTTCAAAACCAATACAAAGGTGAAACATTCCCTTTAACTGGAATACCAAAATTTAATTTTCTTAGGATAGCCTTTGACATTTTTGAACTTTATATTTTTAAGTAAATACAACGATTTAAAAAAAAGTAAATCAAGCTAATTTTTGAATGTAATTACATGAAATTATTACGATTTTTTTTTTTAATATTCACCAATGTTGTTACTGCATCAATATTTTGACACAGTGCTTTGAAGTGTGCGTCAAGCAATTGATTCAGGTGAGACAAGGGATACAAATATGCACTTTTAAAGCAATATTGCATCAATTTCTGAGATAATTATTAACATCTGGGTGGCTGAAACTTAATTATGAGCCACAATGCACAGATTCATGTGCATCACTATTATCCAGTGCTTCACAATTGCCGTTTGTAAATCGGTCATTTTACCAATACCATTTATATTGGACTGGATCAAAATATTGACACGTCAAAAAAAAATCGATGATTTGGGCCTAGTGCCAGCAACTGATGTGCTCACGCGCGCTGCAGTCAGGCTTAAGTTGACAATGAAATAGTTGTGTCCAAATAACCGCAGCTTTTTGACGTGCGCCAAAGTTGGTCCAGTTTGCTGAAGCCGTGTTATCATCAGAGGTGATTTGCAGCCACTGTCGGGCCTTTGGCATGTCCAAAGTTTGCGTGTGCCACGCATTACGGTACTACCCACACAACGTACACTAAAATTAAGATTGTTTTGATGAAGATGTTGAATGGCTGAAATCCCACTGCATTCTGTTCAGTGGTCGCAAAAACAAACATTTGGAAGAAGTGAACTGTCGAGCCAGGTCAGGTCGGACAAGGAAGGGTCGTTTTAACCCTCGCCCGGGTAGGGCAAAATCACTACGTGTTCGGGTAAGAGGGGGGGGGGGGGTACGACCCCTCTAGCCTTTCGCCCCTAATTGAGCTAGAGCTTCGATTCAAAGACGAGCGTATTGCTTGTGACGAGAGGAAGCCGTTGGTACCCGATTTTAAGGTATTGTGTCAGGTGACCTCTGAGGTCATGTCAATGATCCAAAAGTCATCAAAATTGTAAATGCGTATAAATTGAATTTTATCGAGCTAGAATCGTGAATGAGCATATCATAATGCTTAATGGGTGCCAAATTCGTAATCGGCGTCACAAAATGTCCTAAAAACTCCCAAATTCCAAAAAGGTCATGTCAGGTCATCTGAGGTCAGTGATCTCGGTTGAGCTGTGGAAGCGTATCACCCCAGTGGAACATATACTTATGTAAAATGGATTCCAAATTTGAAATCAGCGTCACAAAATGTCCTAGAAACCGCCAGAAGCCCAACAAAATAATATGAGGTCATCGGAGGTCAATGACCTCAGTTGACCTCTAAAAAGGTCAATTTTGTTCACAATCTCAGTGGAAACCACAACTGTCTCCTGGAAACACCTGTGCATATGCTCCTGAACAACAAACACTCGGAAACTGCACAAGTTACCAGCATCGATACTGCGGGACGCCAGTTGCGCCTGACATGACCTTGAGAAACAGGTCATAGGGTACTGAAAGTTCCATCGCAATCGGTTGGAAACTACGCGAGTTATTCCAGAAAAACTGAGGGGGTGACATCCCCCACTACCCGGGCGAGGGTTAAGATAACGCTCTACCTACATGGTTAGAAAGAAATCTTGCGACCGCTTCATGTCCGCCAGGTACTACATGGTTAATGTAATGTAGAAAAGTGTAGTGATTATGCTGATGATGATTATGCTGATGATCAATATGATGGCAATGCAGCTGATGCAGACGGCTGAGCTGGTCTCTGCTCCCGTCTGACGTCACACGACATGTTACACTGCTATACTGGTACATTGTTACAGGAGGAGAACGTCCGTGCCTGTCTGCCGATGGACTACACTGAACAAGAGTTCAACACCAAGGACGCCGAGTAAGTGAAGGCGGACTGCTGATGACATTGTATGCGCCTGGGGCCCTGGTCGGCTGATGTGTAGTGTGTACTGGCAACACAGGTGCAACAGCTGGAATACTTTTATAAAACGGACTTATCGGCGAGTGATGCCAAGTAGTTTGCAAAAATGGAGTTATGTGACGCGTTTGATGACCGGTACATTTTGTGGATTGTAGAAGGAGCAATGCTGGGAGGCTTTCATTGGATAACAAATAAATTATGTTGGATAACAAGGTGCGTGCGTGCGTGCGCGCGTATGCGTATACGTATGCGTATGCGTATACGTATGCGTATGCGTATACGTATGCGTATGCGTATGTGTATGTGTATGTGTATGCGTATGCGTATTAGGCCTGGTCATGAAAAACATTTCAGATTAATAGTGAAATTATCATGCGCTGTCATTACAAGCCTACATGAATGTTTTGACATTTTTACAATCAAATTTGTAGGTGCCAACCGGACTCTTTAGGTACACTTTTGCAATTTGTCGTCAATATCGTACATTTTGGCATGAATACATTTTTACGTTTTTTGAAAATATCATTTTCGAATTCTCCGGATGCTGTTTGACAGCCGTAGTGATTTGCATAAAGTTAGCATGTACATTGAAGCTGTTTCTCCGCATTTCTCGTGAGGATTTTAACACGCGCCCTGGAGGGGGCGAAATCCCCCCCCCCCCTCCGGTTTTCAAGGATAGCGAAAAAACGGCGTTTTTGGAACACCTGTTCATTAATGAACTTCCCACATAATGTAACATTCTTGACCTCCGGTCATCCAGGTCAGGTCACCAGACCAGGTCACGTGATGACCTCAATTCCAAAACGTTTGCAGTAGTACCACAGCCACAGTTTTAGGCCGATAGGTTTCAATCTTGCAGGATTTCATAAGGTCATAGATACCAACAATATGTTTATCTCGAATTTTTAATATCGGTGACCTAAGGTCAGGTTAATCTCGTGACCGCCAACACTGTTTTGACAATAACTATCGACATAAAGAAGATAGAGAAGATAAAATGGCACCAATATGTTTGTCTCGTCGAGACACGTCTCCCAATATGCAACATGACCAACTTGGGTCACCACTTGACCTTGACCTGAGGTAAAATTTATCAGTTGACCTAACCCGGTTACTATGAATATGATTCGAAGCGCCTTGACGAGAAAAACGCGATGGCGTAAAAAAAACATTGCTTTATCTTTGTTAAGTAAAAAGTTATTTGCGAAAAACAGTTTTGAAGAAGGAAAAAATCACCTTTTTGACATTTGATGACCTCTGGAGCCTAAACTATTGACCTGAGCTCAAATCTGAGGACACCTATGTCGATTGCATTTTTAAAAGACTTTCGATTTTTCTCTCTCGTTTGCTGCTAACTGCTAACATACAACTATCATAGTTACCAAGATATTTGGGGGTGTTCGAAGCGAAGTCTTGAAAACTTGCAAATCTGACCCTTGATAACCTCTGGTGACCTCAATATTGATCTGAGAAAAAAAAAATGAAAGAAATACTTTCGAAAGAGCTTGTCTCGAGCTATCTAACGTCGTCTTCCGCTTGTCGCTACGTTGCGTGGTTTCCGAGATCATAGGGGGGGGGGGCGAAATCCCCCCCCCCCCCCTCCAGGGCGTGTAATTATCAGAGGCCCTCCAGGGCGCGTGTTAAGACACCTGCTCGCAGCGCCATCTATTGAGCGAAATTGCAGTATATGTCCTCACGTCTGGAGGCAGGACAGGTACCGGGCCTCACGTCTGGAGATAGGACAGGTACCAAAGTCGGGAGACTTTGCAGTTTTCCGGCTGCGGAGGCCTGCAGAGGGTCTCAACACGCGATGAAATGCCGGGCTTGGAGGCAGGGCAGGTACCGGACCTCTCGTCTGGAGACAGGACAGGCACCGGGCTTCACGTCTGGAGACAGAACAGGTACCGGGCCTGGAGATAGGACAGATACCGGGCCTCACGTCTCGAGACAGGACAGGTACCGGCCCTCACGTCTTGAGACAGGACAAGTACCGGGACTCACGTCTGGAAACAGGACAGGCACCGGGCCGCATGTCTGGAGACAGGACAGGTATCGGGCCTAACGTCTGGAGACAGGACAGCTACCGGACCTCACGTCTGGAGACAGGACAGGTACCGGACCTCACGTCTGGAGGCAGGACAGGTACCGGACCTCACGTCTGGGGACAGGACAGGCACCGGGCCTCACGTCTGCAGACAGGACAGGTACCGGACTTCACGTCTGGAGGCAGGACAGATGCCGGGCCTCATGTCTGGAGCCAGGGCAGGCACCGGGCCTCACGTCTGGAGACAGGACAGGCACCGGGCCTAACGACTGGAGACATGACAGGTACCGGGCCTCACGTCTGGAGACAGGACAGGTACCGGGCCTCACGTTTGGAGACAGGACAGTTACCGGGCCTCACGTCTTGGAGACAGGACAGCTATTGAGCCTGGAGGAAGGGCAGGTACCGGACCTCACGTCTAGAAACAGGACGGGTATCCGCCCTCACGTCTGGAGGCAGAACAGGTACCGGACCTCACGTCTGGAGATCGGACAGGTATCGGGCATCACGTCTGGAGACGGGACAGGCCCCGGGCCTGGAGACAGGACTGGTACCGGGCTTCACGTCTGGAGACAGGCCAGGCACCGGCCCTCACGTCTGGAGGCAGGACAGGTACCGGGCCTCACGTTTGAAGACAGGACAGTTACCGGGCCTGGAGACAGGACAGTTACCGGGCCTGGAGTCAGGACAGGTACCGGGCCTTACGTTTGGAGACAGGACAGTTGCCGGGCCTCACGTCTTGGAGGCGGGACAGCTATTGGGCCTGGAGGAAGGGCAGGTACCGGACCTCACGTCTGGAGACAGGACGGGCACCGGCCCTCACGTCTGGAGGAAGGGCAGGTACCGGACCTCACGTCTGGAGATCGGACAGGTATCGGGCCTCACGTCTGGAGACGGGACAGGCACCGGGCCTCAAGTCTGAAGACAGGACAGTTACCGGGCCTGGAGTCAGGGCAGGTACCGGACCTCTCGTCTGGAGACAGGACAGGCACCGGGCCTCATATCTGGAGACAGAACAGGTACCGGGCCTGGATACAGGACTGGTACCGGGCCTCACGGTCTGGAGACAGGACAGGTACCGGGCCTCACGTCTGAAGACAGGACAGTTACCGGGCCTGGAGTCAGGGCAGGTACCGGACCTCTCGTCTGGAGACAGGACAGGCACCGGGCCTCATATCTGGAGACAGAACAGGTACCGGGCCTGGATACAGGACTGGTACCGGGCCTCACGGTCTGGAGACAGGACAGGTATCGGACCTCACGTCTGGAGACAGGACAGGTACCGGGCCTCACGGTCTGGAGACAGGACAGGTATCGGACCTCACGTCTGGAGGCACAGACATAAAGACATAAAAGAAAAGTGCAACAAAGAGCCTCTTGGGCCCATCCGAGGTTGCACCCCCCCCCCCCTCCCTCCACCAGTCTCGCCCCTTCAAATCACCTTACTCTACCTGCATAAAAGAAGGCTAATCCCACAAGTATTTATGAACTAATCCCTTATCTGTAAAGTATTTATCTAATCTAATTTTGAAGGAAGCAAGTGTCACTGCATCAGCGACATCCCCTGGTTGCATATTTCAATGTCCTACAACCCTTCTACTGAAAAGTGACTGTCGTAGCCTAGTCCTATTTTGTTTCATAATGAGTTTATGCTGATGACCTCCACCTCGATTTTCCCTATTTAACTCAAACATTCCCTTTAAATATCCAGAATGCTGACCATTTACAAATTTGAAGACTTCAATTATATCTCCTCTTAGCCTTCTATATCTAAGTGAAAACATTCCCAATTTTGTATCTATCTTCATAAGGTAAACTACCAAGACAATTCACCATTTGTGTTGCCCTTTTCTAACTCTTTCTAACAACCAGCAATCTTTCTCATATATTGGAGACCAGGCTTGTACACAATACTCAAAATGTGGTCTAACGTATGCACAATACAGTTTTGTTATTACCTTTTTCACTCTTGTAGGAAATATTTATGTTAATGGCCCCTAGCATTCTAAGTGCCTTTTTCCTAGCTTCTACAACCTGGTCTGACGCTGATAGTCTATTGTTTACCACACCTAAATCTCTTTCATTTTCAATCTGCTCCATTTTCTGCCCACCCATTTCATACCTATGTTTACTGCTAACCCGTCAGGCGTGCATAATCTTACATTTACTCAAATTGAATTTCATCTGCCATCTTTCAGACCACCCAACTAGCTTGCCCAGATCTGATTGAAAAACATCCTGATCATGTTTTCCTCTAATAATCCTGACAACTTCTAGATCGTCTGCAAGTTTCAAGACTTTGCTGTCTATACTGTTCTCAATTGCATTCACAAATATTATAAAAACCAATGGGCCCAGGACTGAGCCCTGTGGAACCCCACTGAGAACCTCCTTCCATTGTGATTTGCACCCATTCAATATAACCCTTTGCTGGCGTCCTGAAAGCTACGTTGCTATCCAATCCAGAATCTTGCCCCTGATCCCATGAATTTTAAGTTGCAATCCCAGTCTTGTGTGGGGACTTTGTCAAATGCTTTACTGAAATCAAGAAAAGCTACATCTAGCTGTTTACCCTGATCAAAGCTATCTGTTGCAACATCAACAAACTCCAGAAGATTAGTTAAACAAGAACGGCCCTTCCTAAAGCCATGCTGTGTATCCTTGATGAGTTCATTTTGCTCTAAGAATTCAACAATCTTATATTTGATGATTGATTCAAGCACCTTGCAGACTAATGAGGTCAGACTAACCGGTCTATAGTTTTCCTCTTTACTTCTATCTCCCTTTTTATTAATAGGAACAACATTTGCTCTTTTCCAATCAAGTGGAATTTTAGTATCTGCGAGTGATTTATAAAATATTATGGCTAATGGAACTGACAACTCTCTTTCAGATTCTCTTAAAATGCTAGCATGGATTTCATCAGGTCCTTCTGCCTTGTTTGGCCTTACTTTCTTTAGATATTCTAGAACAAGTTCACTACTTATGCTACCTAGCTCTCCTCTGTCTCTGGCTCAGGCTGAAGTACTGCAATACTACTCTGGTCCTCGATAGTAAAGACAGATTGAAACTGATCATTAAGCACTTCAACCATTGCACTGTCCTTGCTAACTAACACATCATCTACCTTAAATGGACCTATATTTTTGGAAACTGTACTGAACTAATACAAACTGAAGAACTTCTTACTATCTGCATTACACTGCCTAGCTAAATCATGTTCCTTTGCCCTTTTAGCTGCTCTGACCTTTTTCTTTACTGAATGTCTTGCATTCTTGCTTGCATAGGTAGGCCTTCTGATGTATATCTAGTGAAGATCCCTTAAAAATGCCCAATGCACTTCTTTTAGCTTGTATAGCACTTCTTACTTCTGGGGTAAGCCAAACTGGTTTGCCCTTGGTTCATCAAAGGTTAAAAGGGCTGTTTTGGGCAAAACAGTTTTTTCGCAAATAACTTTCACTTAAAAAAAGATAATGCAATTATTATGACGCCATCGTGTTTGTCTCGTCAAGGCGCTTCTAATCATATTCATTTTGACCAGTTGTGGTCAACTTATATATTTGATCTCAGGTCAAGGTCAAGTGGTGACCCAAGTAGGTCATGTTGCATAATGGGAGACGTGTCTCGACGAGACAAACACATTGGTACCGGATTCACTTCTCTATATTCATTCTTTCGAGTTATTGACAAAAAGGTGTTGGCGACCTCAGATTGGCAGATTGGCCTTGGCTGACCCTGTAGGGGTCACTGAACGAAAATTGCACCTGGATCATGAATCATGGCCTATGATAACATGATCCAGAAGGAATTGGACTGATATCATGCGTATCCTCGGAATAGGAAGCATATTAATATTTCCCATTGACTTATAATTGGGGAGGTCACGAAATTGACCCGACCTTAGGTCACCAATATTTTAAATAAATAAAAATAACAGATATACAAATTGTAGGTACCTATGACCTTATGAAGTCCTGCAAGTTTGAAACCTATCGTCCACAAACTGTGGCTGTGGCACGACCGCAAACTTTTTGGAGGTGGGGTCATCACGTGACCTGGTCTGGTCACCTGACCTGAGATGACCCGAGGTCAATAATTGCACATAATGTGGGTAGTTGATTTCCGAACAGCGCCGCATTTGACCGCTATCCTCGAAAAACCGTAGGGTGGGCGGATTTCGCCACCCCTCCAGGGCGCGTGTTAACGTACGAAGGGACGCCCTCTCCACACGGAGGGATCTTCTTTCCGAAAGGAGGAGCCGCCTTTTCGGAAGGAGAATATTGTATTTGCACCGAGGGCCTCCGTCCTACATTTAGTAGATGCCTGTTTCCACACGGAATGACTAGTTTTGGGGCGGTACCTGTCCTATCTCTCCGCGCCTTGAAGGGCCTTCTCTCCGCTAGGAGGGGCCTTCTGAGACGCGTTGGAGATGGCCACGTTCCCCATGTGACCCTTCCCTGCCCTGGATCCGTCCCTGCCCAGCGGACTGTGCACTAGCCGTAGTTAACGGCATCGAAACGGTCAGAGCCGGCGCTGCTGGCGCCGCGTCCGTCGACATGGTGGCCGCAGAACCAACTGATAGTTACATATACAAGCGACAGGTGGGACTAGCTGCGGAGTTTGTGATGTAGCTGGTGGCGCCTCAAGGTGGTAGCTGGGATTCAGATACCTTGAAGCATGCAGCCAGGGACGGCTGAACCGTGGGGGCAGTGGGGGCAACTCGCCCCCACAACTTTGGAGCTGGGGGGCGACGCCCCCCCCCCCCTATTTTTTACACGATCACTCGACCCTGTATAAGAACAAGGGCATTGTAATCGGATTTTCAACGGCGGCACGCAGCGCCGCGAAATTTGGCACAGCTTTTTGGGCATCAATTACCCACACGTTGTGATTTTTTTACCTCGGGTCATCTCAAGTCAGGTCAACCGTTCAAGTCCAGTGACACCACCTCTAAAAGTTTCGGTCGTGCCACAGCCAAAGTGATTAACCAAACGGTTTGAAACTCACAGGATGTCATCAGGTGATAAGTACCTACAATTCGTGTATCTCGAATTTGTATATCGGTGACCTAAGGTCAGGTTGATTTCGTGACCTCCGCATAAATCAATGGGGGAAAATGAAAACAGATCCATAGGAATACATAGGAATCCATAGGAAATGGCTAAATTTGCCCAATTTTCACCCAATCCACCACTCCTGTGCCCTGTCCCAAATGCAAAAGCCTAGGTCACATGTCACATTTCTGTTCTTTGACTTCTACGAGGTCAACTCAGGTGACCCCCAGGTCACGTATGGTTTTTCTTCGATAACTCTTTACCAAATCAAGGTAAATCAATGTTTTTTTCACCATTGCATTCGGCTTGTCGAGACAAATAAACTGATGAAGGATGACCTTGACCTTGACCTTGACCTGAGTTCAGGTCAGGGCAATTTTTGGATATGACCTAATTAGATCACCTAATATATGATTCGATGTGATTCGCCGAGACAAACACAATGGTGAAATGTGTTTTACTCTATCGTGCTTCTGTCAAAAGTTATTCCTTAAAAACAATTCGGCAATTTTAGAATGTTTCAAATTAACTGGCTTCTGCTGACCTAACTATTGATCTTAGGTCAATTGTGATGCAACCTTAGCGACAGCAAATTCAATTTTATTATGAACACCTTTTCCGCGCGTCGCTAGGCTCTTTTAGTTATCGAGATATAGACGATTTTCTCAAAGACACTCATATAGCCGAAAGGCTATATGAAAGGCTATATAGCCGAAAGGCACTGTCGCTACGTTGCTTCTGCTTGTCGCTACGTTGCGTTGTTTTCGAGATCATAGGGGGTGAGAGAAAAAAAATGTATGCTAAATGCATGATTTTGCCATGGTCAACTTGGTGCGAGCCCGGCACATCACCTAACCAGCTACCTCAGGTTCGGGAGTACGTCAAGCCCGCCGGTTCTGGATTCAGGCACGTTGTTCGTTCCGCTTCTCCAGTTCCGCTTCTCCGACTTTGTGTGACCCTAGTACCAGTGTCACACCTTCTTCATGTTTACCAGCTATTCTCTAGTTTTGTTTTGCTTGTTAGGCGACCCATTTCCTTATATGATATTGATACTAATTTCCTTAAATATATGACATACTATTGGCAATAAGCAGCATTGGGTACGGAAAAGAACGGCACACGTTGCTTCTATTCAGTGTTATTTTTTGGCATAGTAAAGCCAAAAAAGTCCCCCCCCCACTTCAAAGTATTTTCCACGCCCCTGCATGCAGGTGGACAACAGATCAATACCAGCACCAGAACCAGCACCAAGTGTCACAACACGTCAATACCAGCACCAGAACCAGCACCAAGTGTCACAACACGTCAATACCAGCACCAGAACCAGCACCAAGTGTCACAACACGTCAATACCAGCACCAGAACCAGCACCAAGTGTCACAACACGTCAATACCAGCACCAGAACCAGCACCAAGTGTCACAACACGTCAATACCAGCACCAGAACCAGCACCAAGTGTCACAACACGTCAATACCAGCACCAGAACCAGCACCAAGTGTCACAGGAAACCAATGCCAGCACCAGAACCAGCACCAAGTGTCACAGGAAACCAATACCAGCACCAGAACCAGCACCAAGTGTCACAACACGTCAATACCAGCACCAGAACCAGCACCAAGTGTCACAGGAAACCAATACCAGCACCAGAACCAGCACCAAGTGTCACAACACGTCAATACCAGCCCCAGAACCAGCACCAAGTGTCACAACACGTCAATACCAGCACCAGAACCAGCACCAAGTGTCACAACACGTCAATACCAGCACCAGAACCAGCACCAAGTGTCACAACACGTCAATACCAGAACCAGCACCAAGTGTCACAACACGTCAATACCAGCACCAGAACCAGCACCAAGTGTCACAACACGTCAATACCAGCACCAGAACCAGCACCAAGTGTCACAACACGTCAATACCAGCACCAGAACCAGCACCAAGTGTCACAACACGTCAATACCAGCACCAGAACCAGCACCAAGTGTCACAACACGTCAATACCAGCACCAGAACCAGCACCAAGTGTCACAACACGTCAATACCAGCACCAGAACCAGCACCAAGTGTCACAACACGTCAATACCAGCACCAGAACCAGCACCAAGTGTCACAACACGTCAATACCAGAACCAGCACCAAGTGTCACAACACGTCAATATCAGCACCAGAACCAGCACCAAGTGTCACAACACGTCAATACCAGCACCAGAACCAGCACCAAGTGTCACAACACGTCAATACCAGCACCAGAACCAGCACCAAGTGTCACAACACGTCAATACCAGCACCAGAACCAGCACCAAGTGTCACAACACGTCAATACCAGCACCAGAACCAGCACCAAGTGTCACAACACGTCAATACCAGCACCAGAACCAGCACCAAGTGTCACAACACGTTAATACCAGCACCAGAACCAGCACCAAGTGTCACAACACGTCAATACCAGCACCAGAACCAGCACCAAGTGTCACAGGAAACCAATACCAGCACCAAGTGTCACAACACGTCAGTCGTCAATACCAGCACCAGAACCAGCACCAAGTGTCACAACACGTCAATACCAGCCCCAGAACCAGCACGAAGTGTCACAACACGTCAATACCAGCACCAGAACCAGCACCAAGTGTCACAGGAAACCAATACCAGCACCAGAACCAGCACCAAGTGTCACAACACGTCAATACCAGCACCAGAACCAGCACCAAGTGTCACAGGAAACCAATACCAGCACCAGAACCAGCACCAAGTGTCACAACACGTCAATACCAGCACCAGAACCAGCACCAAGTGTCACAACACGTCAATACCAGCACCAGAACCAGCACCAAGTGTCACAACACGTCAATACCAGCACCAGAACCAGCACCAAGTGTCACAACACGTCAATACCAGCACCAGAACCAGCACCAATTGTCACAACACGTCAATACCAGCACCAGAACCAGCACCAAGTGTCACAACACGTCAATACCAGCCCCAGAACCAGCACCAAGTGTCACAACACGTCAATACCAGCACCAGAACCAGCACCAAGTGTCACAGGAAACCAATACCAGCACCAGAACCAGCACCAAGTGTCACAACACGTCAATACCAGCACCAGAACCAGCACCAAGTGTCACAACACGTCAATACCAGCAACAGAACCAGCACCAAGTGTCACAACACGTCAATACCAGCACCAGAACCAGCACCAAGTGTCACAACACGTCAATACCAGCACCAGAACCAGCACCAAGTGTCACAACACGTCAATACCAGCACCAGAACCAGCACCAAGTGTCACAACACGTCAATACCAGCACCAGAACCAGCACCAAGTGTCACAACACGTCAATACCAGCACCAGAACCAGCACCAAGTGTCACAACACGTCAATACCAGCACCAGAACCAGCACCAAGTGTCACAACACGTCAATACCAGCACCAGAACCAGCACCAAGTGTCACAACACGTCAATACCAGCACCAGAACCAGCACCAAGTGTCACAACACGTTAATACCAGCACCAGAACCAGCACCAAGTGTCACAACACGTCAATACCAGCACCAGAACCAGCACCAAGTGTCACAACACGTCAATACCAGCACCAGAACCAGCACCAAGTGTCACAGGAAACCAATACCAGCACCAGAACCAGCACCAAGTGTCACAACACGTCAGTCGTCAATACCAGCACCAGAACCAGCACCAAGTGTCACAACACGTCAATACCAGCCCCAGAACCAGCACCAAGTGTCACAACACGTCAATACCAGCACCAGAACCAGCACCAAGTGTCACAGGAAACCAATACCAGCACCAGAACCAGCACCAAGTGTCACAACACGTCAATACCAGCACCAGAACCAGCACCAAGTGTCACAGGAAACCAATACCAGCACCAGAACCAGCACCAAGTGTCACAACACGTCAATACCAGCACCAGAACCAGCACCAAGTGTCACAACACGTCAATACCAGCACCAGAACCAGCACCAAGTGTCACAACACGTCAATACCAGCACCAGAACCAGCACCAAGTGTCACAACACGTCAATACCAGCACCAGAACCAGCACCAAGTGTCACAACACGTCAATACCAGCACCAGAACCAGCACCAAGTGTCACAACACGTCAATACCAGCACCAGAACCAGCACCAAGTGTCACAACACGTCAATACCAGCACCAGAACCAGCACCAAGTGTCACAGGAAACCAATACCAGCACCAGAACCAGCACCAATTGTCACAACACGTCAGTCGTCAATACCAGCACCAGAACCAGCACCAAGTGTCACAACACGTCAATACCAGCCCCAGAACCAGCACCAAGTGTCACAACACGCCAATACCAGCACCAGAACCAGCACCAAGTGTCACAGGAAACCAATACCAGCACCAGAACCAGCACCAAGTGTCACAGGAAACCAATACCAGCACCAGAACCAGCACCAAGTGTCACAACACGTCAATACCAGCACCAGAACCAGCACCAAGTGTCACAACACGTCAATACCAGAACCAGCACCAAGTGTCACAACACGTCAATACCAGCACCAGAACCAGCACCAAGTGTCACAACACGTCAATACCAGCACCAGAACCAGCACCAAGTGTCACAACACGTCAATACCAGCACCAGAACCAGCACCAAGTGTCACAACACGCCAATACCAGCACCAGAACCAGCACCAAGTGTCACAACACGTCAATACCAGCACCAGAACCAGCACCAAGCGTCACAACACGTCAATACCAGCACCAGAACCAGCACCAAGTGTCACAACACGTCAATACCAGCACCAGAACCAGCACCAAGTGTCACAACACGTCAATACCAGCACCGGAACCAGCACCAAGTGTCACAACACGTCAATACCAGCACCAGAACCAGCACCAAGTGTCACACCACGTCAATACCAGCACCAGAACCAGCACCAAGTGTCACAACACGTCAATACCAGCACCAGAACCAGCACCAAGTGTCACAACACGTCAATACCAGCACCAGAACCAGCACCAAGTGTCACAACACGTCAATACCAGCACCAGAACCAGCACCAAGTGTCACAACACGTCAATACCAGCACCAGAACCAGCACCAAGTGTCACAACACGTCAATACCAGCACCAGAACCAGCACCAAGTGTCACAACACGTCAATACCAGCACCAGAACCAGCACCAAGTGTCACAACACGTCAATACCAGCACCAGAACCAGCACCAAGTGTCACAACACGTCAATACCAGCCCCAGAACCAGCACCAAGTGTCACAACACGTCAATACCAGCACCAGAACCAGCACCAAGTGTCACAGGAAACCAATACCAGCACCAGAACCAGCACCAAGTGTCACAACACGTCAATACCAGCACCAGAACCAGCACCAAGTGTCACAGGAAACCAATACCAGAACCAGAACCAGCACCAAGTGTCACAACACGTCAATACCAGCACCAGAACCAGCACCAAGTGTCACAGGAAACCAATACCAGCACCAGAACCAGCACCAAGTGTCACAACACGTCAATACCAGCACCAGAACCAGCACCAAGTGTCACAACACGTCAATACCAGCACCAGAACCAGCACCAAGTGTCACAGGAAACCAATGCCAGCACCAGAACCAGCACCAAGTGTCACAGGAAACCAATACCAGCACCAGAACCAGCACCAAGTGTCACAACACGTCAATACCAGCACCAGAACCAGCACCAAGTGTCACAGGAAACCAATACCAGCACCAGAACCAGCACCAAGTGTCACAACACGTCAATACCAGCCCCAGAACCAGCACCAAGTGTCACAACACGTCAATACCAGCACCAGAACCAGCACCAAGTGTCACAACACGTCAATACCAGCACCAGAACCAGCACCAAGTGTCACAACACGTCAATACCAGAACCAGCACCAAGTGTCACAACACGTCAATACCAGCACCAGAACCAGCACCAAGTGTCACAACACGTCAATACCAGCACCAGAACCAGCACCAAGTGTCACAACACGTCAATACCAGCACCAGAACCAGCACCAAGTGTCACAACACGTCAATACCAGCACCAGAACCAGCACCAAGTGTCACAACACGTCAATACCAGCACCAGAACCAGCACCAAGTGTCACAACACGTCAATACCAGCACCAGAACCAGCACCAAGTGTCACAACACGTCAATACCAGCACCAGAACCAGCACCAAGTGTCACAACACGTCAATACCAGAACCAGCACCAAGTGTCACAACACGTCAATATCAGCACCAGAACCAGCACCAAGTGTCACAACACGTCAATACCAGCACCAGAACCAGCACCAAGTGTCACAACACGTCAATACCAGCACCAGAACCAGCACCAAGTGTCACAACACGTCAATACCAGCACCAGAACCAGCACCAAGTGTCACAACACGTCAATACCAGCACCAGAACCAGCACCAAGTGTCACAACACGTCAATACCAGCACCAGAACCAGCACCAAGTGTCACAACACGTTAATACCAGCACCAGAACCAGCACCAAGTGTCACAACACGTCAATACCAGCACCAGAACCAGCACCAAGTGTCACAGGAAACCAATACCAGCACCAAGTGTCACAACACGTCAGTCGTCAATACCAGCACCAGAACCAGCACCAAGTGTCACAACACGTCAATACCAGCCCCAGAACCAGCACGAAGTGTCACAACACGTCAATACCAGCACCAGAACCAGCACCAAGTGTCACAGGAAACCAATACCAGCACCAGAACCAGCACCAAGTGTCACAACACGTCAATACCAGCACCAGAACCAGCACCAAGTGTCACAGGAAACCAATACCAGCACCAGAACCAGCACCAAGTGTCACAACACGTCAATACCAGCACCAGAACCAGCACCAAGTGTCACAACACGTCAATACCAGCACCAGAACCAGCACCAAGTGTCACAACACGTCAATACCAGCACCAGAACCAGCACCAAGTGTCACAACACGTCAATACCAGCACCAGAACCAGCACCAATTGTCACAACACGTCAATACCAGCACCAGAACCAGCACCAAGTGTCACAACACGTCAATACCAGCCCCAGAACCAGCACCAAGTGTCACAACACGTCAATACCAGCACCAGAACCAGCACCAAGTGTCACAGGAAACCAATACCAGCACCAGAACCAGCACCAAGTGTCACAACACGTCAATACCAGCACCAGAACCAGCACCAAGTGTCACAACACGTCAATACCAGCAACAGAACCAGCACCAAGTGTCACAACACGTCAATACCAGCACCAGAACCAGCACCAAGTGTCACAACACGTCAATACCAGCACCAGAACCAGCACCAAGTGTCACAACACGTCAATACCAGCACCAGAACCAGCACCAAGTGTCACAACACGTCAATACCAGCACCAGAACCAGCACCAAGTGTCACAACACGTCAATACCAGCACCAGAACCAGCACCAAGTGTCACAACACGTCAATACCAGCACCAGAACCAGCACCAAGTGTCACAACACGTCAATACCAGCACCAGAACCAGCACCAAGTGTCACAACACGTCAATACCAGCACCAGAACCAGCACCAAGTGTCACAACACGTTAATACCAGCACCAGAACCAGCACCAAGTGTCACAACACGTCAATACCAGCACCAGAACCAGCACCAAGTGTCACAACACGTCAATACCAGCACCAGAACCAGCACCAAGTGTCACAGGAAACCAATACCAGCACCAGAACCAGCACCAAGTGTCACAACACGTCAGTCGTCAATACCAGCACCAGAACCAGCACCAAGTGTCACAACACGTCAATACCAGCCCCAGAACCAGCACCAAGTGTCACAACACGTCAATACCAGCACCAGAACCAGCACCAAGTGTCACAGGAAACCAATACCAGCACCAGAACCAGCACCAAGTGTCACAACACGTCAATACCAGCACCAGAACCAGCACCAAGTGTCACAGGAAACCAATACCAGCACCAGAACCAGCACCAAGTGTCACAACACGTCAATACCAGCACCAGAACCAGCACCAAGTGTCACAACACGTCAATACCAGCACCAGAACCAGCACCAAGTGTCACAACACGTCAATACCAGCACCAGAACCAGCACCAAGTGTCACAACACGTCAATACCAGCACCAGAACCAGCACCAAGTGTCACAACACGTCAATACCAGCACCAGAACCAGCACCAAGTGTCACAACACGTCAATACCAGCACCAGAACCAGCACCAAGTGTCACAACACGTCAATACCAGCACCAGAACCAGCACCAAGTGTCACAGGAAACCAATACCAGCACCAGAACCAGCACCAAGTGTCACAACACGTCAGTCGTCAATACCAGCACCAGAACCAGCACCAAGTGTCACAACACGTCAATACCAGCCCCAGAACCAGCACCAAGTGTCACAACACGCCAATACCAGCACCAGAACCAGCACCAAGTGTCACAGGAAACCAATACCAGCACCAGAACCAGCACCAAGTGTCACAGGAAACCAATACCAGCACCAGAACCAGCACCAAGTGTCACAACACGTCAATACCAGCACCAGAACCAGCACCAAGTGTCACAACACGTCAATACCAGAACCAGCACCAAGTGTCACAACACGTCAATACCAGCACCAGAACCAGCACCAAGTGTCACAACACGTCAATACCAGCACCAGAACCAGCACCAAGTGTCACAACACGTCAATACCAGCACCAGAACCAGCACCAAGTGTCACAACACGCCAATACCAGCACCAGAACCAGCACCAAGTGTCACAACACGTCAATACCAGCACCAGAACCAGCACCAAGCGTCACAACACGTCAATACCAGCACCAGAACCAGCACCAAGTGTCACAACACGTCAATACCAGCACCAGAACCAGCACCAAGTGTCACAACACGTCAATACCAGCACCGGAACCAGCACCAAGTGTCACAACACGTCAATACCAGCACCAGAACCAGCACCAAGTGTCACACCACGTCAATACCAGCACCAGAACCAGCACCAAGTGTCACAACACGTCAATACCAGCACCAGAACCAGCACCAAGTGTCACAACACGTCAATACCAGCACCAGAACCAGCACCAAGTGTCACAACACGTCAATACCAGCACCAGAACCAGCACCAAGTGTCACAACACGTCAATACCAGCACCAGAACCAGCACCAAGTGTCACAACACGTCAATACCAGCACCAGAACCAGCACCAAGTGTCACAACACGTCAATACCAGCACCAGAACCAGCACCAAGTGTCACAACACGTCAATACCAGCACCAGAACCAGCACCAAGTGTCACAACACGTCAATACCAGCCCCAGAACCAGCACCAAGTGTCACAACACGTCAATACCAGCACCAGAACCAGCACCAAGTGTCACAGGAAACCAATACCAGCACCAGAACCAGCACCAAGTGTCACAACACGTCAATACCAGCACCAGAACCAGCACCAAGTGTCACAGGAAACCAATACCAGAACCAGAACCAGCACCAAGTGTCACAACACGTCAATACCAGCACCAGAACCAGCACCAAGTGTCACAGGAAACCAATACCAGCACCAGAACCAGCACCAAGTGTCACAACACGTCAATACCAGCACCAGAACCAGCACCAAGTGTCACAACACGTCAATACCAGCCCCAGAACCAGCACCAAGTGTCACAGGAAACCAGCACCAGAACCAGCACCAAGTGTCACAACACGTCAATACCAGCACCAGAACCAGCACCAAGTGTCACAACACGTCAATACCAGCACCAGAACCAGCACCAAGTGTCACAGGAAACCAATACCAGCACCAGAACCAGCACCAAGTGTCACAACACGTCAGTCGTCAATACCAGCCCCAGAACCAGCACCAAGTGTGACAAGACGTCAATACCAAACATCCAGTTGGCAATACGGTCCTGCGTGCATTTGTTTTGTAGATGGCCTCCGACGAAGAAGTGTTTCGCACGCAATGTATGTCGCTGGGGCCAGTGGTGGTTACTGACGGGGCCCGTCTGTTACAGGCTAATGGTGATGGTGGATGGTCTGTTACAGGCTGATGGTGGGACTCAGTGTGGCGGCAGCCCTGATGCTGTTCGAACTGTTCGGCTTCTTTCTCGGCATCTCCATGTTCATGCCAACGGCGGCCATGACCTGTATCCTTTGGCACATACCGCTAAGCTGAGTCTGCGAACGCCGGCTCAAATGGACAGTTGTGCGTTTTCGTAAAACGATGAGTTCATAGAGTTAAATATGTATTAATGAGACGTATATTACTAAAGAAAAAATCATAATTTAAATATTAAAATATAAGAGTTTTGATCTTGCAAAAGTCATCGGTCATTTTGCATCTCATTACGATGGTTGGTTTACATTTGCTTTCATTTATTACTTTAAACGTCCATTTTTGCGTTAAACATGATGATTGATGGTTTATTTTGTGTCTTTTAAACAAAAAGACCAAAAAATACAGTTTCGCTTTTCGGGAAGATGACATCGATTCTTCTGTAGGCTATTATCAGTAATAGCTTCTCGATAGATGTGCACGTTGAGTTCTCTTCAATGTAGCGTTTTGTACCCTGAAATGGCATTAAGCCACGCTTCCCTCGCTGCTGCCAAATAGGGTAAAGTTAGATAATTTCTTGAAAACCTGAACTTCGTGATTTGCTATTTAGTATATTTCAAAAACGCGTTGCCGCCGGCATTGCCCGTTTTCCAGTGGCTTACAGGAGACAGGCCTGCAGGATACATGATCTGTTTGGGACTTATGGCATTTCTCGCCTGCAAAGAGCTTAAATGCTTTTTCCGTTCAAATGCTTTATTTAGGTGATTTTCCAGTTTGAAACCATAGCGACCTTAATTGGCATGCTGCTGTTAGCGTCCATAAAGGGGTCATTGATGCAGGTGGCATATTTGTGCTGCCATTCTACTTTTGTTTTACCAAATATATTTCTGTCCTCAGTTACTAACTTGGTGAACCTTACGCTCGTGATATCCGAATACAGCTTAAAGGGAATAGGTCACCTTGAAAGTTGTCTTGAAATTCAACCATATCTTGAGCTCAAAACTACGAATATGACTTTGGTTTGGACAACTGATGGATATATTTGGAGTAAGAAGTAAGTTTCTCTGTGCATTTCACGAGAAATCGTACGGCAGCAGCTGGCGTTCTGGCTCCGCCTGACGCCAAGTACAGTCTCTGAAAAGGGGCCGCCGCTCCGTCCGGGCGGCTGAGCGGATATTAACGAGGCGTCGTGATCAGAGACTACGTGCCAGAGAGTGTACCTGCCTCCGGCGGTGAGCGTTCATGTCCCGATCGTGGCCCGGAACAGCGGATATGAAACGGGGCCCACTAGTCCTGTGTCGAAATTGCTTAACGTAGGGAGGTAATTCTTTCACCACAACCCATTTTTAGATCTGCTCTACAAATCTGCTATCTCAGTCCAAAACGCCATGTTAAAGGTGAACTATTCCCTTTAAGCTTTAGTTTTAACATAGTTAGCCAGTATAATATTTGTTTTCATTCCTGAGACGTTGCGGTGGATGTGATGTTAGTTCGGTCCGGTAGGAAAATAGCCGTTACCGTTGGTCATGACCTGTCGACCTATCGACAAAAAGCCTCCGACCTGTCGATACAAACCCTCTGACCTGTCGACAACAAGCCTCCGACCTATCGACAACAAGCCTCCGACCTGTCGACAAAAAGCCTCCGACCTATCGACAAAAAGCCTCCGACCTATCGACAAAAAGCCTCCGACCTATCGACAACAAGCCTCCGACCTATCGACAACAAGCCTCCGACCTGTCGACAAAAAGCCTCCGACCTTTCGATAAAAAGCCTCCGATCTGTCGACAAAAAGCCTTCGACCAGTCGATAAAAAGCCTCCGACCTGTTTATTCAACAGGTCATGGTATGGTTTGTGAACAGCTTTAACCCTATTTGTAACAGGCTCCTGGCTACCCCTATTTGTAACAAGGGGGGCGGATTCCGCCCCCCCCCCCCCCCGGAGATCTCGAGATCTACCCGTCCGATTTTCACAAATTAAACGGTGTTTGGTTCTCCTCAACACGATCTACATTTTTAAATAATAAAACAAATCTAAATTTTGGATAGGGGGGCAACAGGGGGGCAAAAACTACAAATTTTAGTGGTATTTTTGATCCAACATAGCTGTCATGTTTATCAACCGATTTTAAGACAACTAATTTAAATCGATAGAGATTGTATTGGAAATTGATATATGACGGTGATATTTGACAATTCAAAAATCATAGGCGTGTGCAGGTCACTCAATATGGGGGTGAAGTAAATGCGTAATAAAACCATTTTTTATGTTTTTTTTATATAAATGAAATGGTATGTGATTGTGACATTAGACAAAACAGTTATAAACCATATTTTTGCCATAGGCGGTACCAGGTTAGTGAAAAAGGGAGGTCAAATTGGGAAAAAATATTAACCGCAGACAAGTTGCTACCCAGCACTATAAATATGTTACTGATCGTAGATAGTTCCTTTTTGCATGCTGTACTTCATCATAGGCGTATCCAGGATCCAAACTGGGGCGGCGCAAGACCTTTTGATAAGTATATTATCCGCTATTATGATACTAACTAGTCAACAGTGACTATTTCACTTACAACTTCAATTAACATTGCTTATCCCCCTTTTTACCCTACCTGCACTCGCCTATTAGCTTATAATCGTTTGTAGAGTAGCCTGTGGTGCGTGTTTCATCCGCAAAATGCAGTATGTTATGTCATTGTACGCCCATGCATCTTAGTTCCCTTGCAATAATATGACCCCCTTTCTTCCATGCCTGAGCGCGCCTCTGCAAAAAAAATACTTGATTCCCTTTTCTGGCCTCATATGTGCATATATCATTATAAGCTAAACGTCTATTGCGCCGTTATCGCTGGCGTATCGTCATCACCATGCCAACCACCCCCCTTTTCATGTGCCTGAACACGCCCCTGAAACTCTATATGTAATAAATTATGCAAATAATGGAAGCAGAAGCTATCTTCTACATCTTTATAGCTATAAATGCCCCTTACATCGCTCTATTGGCTTCCCGCTAAGCATTTAATACTTCCTGGAACCCCCCCCCCCCTTTTTCAAGCCCTTGAAACCGCCTCTGCCATGCAATTTTTATGATATTTCATTAACATCAACTAATTTTCACTTGTTGCAATCACCGTAAACCGGTGTAATTCCTTCATACTTGAGGCAGTTAAGAAGAAACCGTGAAGATCGCATTTCCGTATTATCGCCAAATGTCGCCTCCGAACCCACCCAAAACTGTTCCCTGGAACCGCCTCTGTTCAGGTTCAGAACTCAAAATTTTTACTCCAAATGCGCTATTCAATTCTATGAAAAGTCCCAAAATTTAATTGGCATGCTCCCAGCCGTTCTGGAGATATCTGCGAAAAACATGAGGGGGGGGGGGGGCGAAATCCGCCCCCCCCCCTGTTACAAATAGGGTTAAAGGGAATAGGTCACCTTGAAAGTTGCCTTGAAATTCAACCATACGGTGCATCTTGAGCTCAAAACTACAATATGACTTTGGTTTGGACAACTGATGGATATATGTAGAGAAAGAAGTAAGTTTCTCTTTGCATTTCACGATAAATCGTACGATAGCACCTGCCGTTCTGGCTCCGCCCCGCTCCGCCTGACGCCAAGTACAGTCTCTGACAAGGGGCCGCGGCGCCGCCCGGGCGGCTGGCTGAGCGGATATTAACGAGGCGTCGTGATCAGTGACTACGTGCCAGAGAGTGTACCTGCCTCCGGCGGCGAGCGTTCATGTCCCGATCGTGGCCCGGAACAGCGGACATGAAACCGGGCCCACATGTCCTGTGTCGAAATTACTTAACGTAGGGAGGTAATTATTTCACCACAACCCATTTTTAGATCTGCTCTACAAATCTGGTATCTCAGTCCAAAACCCCATGTTAAAGGTAAACTATTCCCTTTAAAGGTACAAGACACAGGTGCAGGACACAGGTGCATATGTCTCTTCTAAATGGGCCAAGCTCTAACAATGCATGCAGACGCACGCTCGAACACACCTTAACTCACCGTCACACCATCCATAATTATTGTTTGCATTGGTAGCTTGTTTTTTTGTTTCCAAAACAGTTATCACGAAGTTGAAACTTCGCCTCACGAAGCTGCACACCGGGTCACGAACTTAGAAGCTTTTTGAGCGATTTTTACGCCATGTTTTGTGTAAAATCTGGCAACTGGCAATGGCAGAAATGTCATTGGGTGATATAAGTCACCGCAAAAGATTCTCCATTCTTCAGGTGCCAAAGATTTGACATTTCCTCAATTCTACTCGGCTGTGGTATATATTTGCATTTTTCATCAAGTTACCTACCTTTATTCTAGTGAATGTTGGTCATGTTCCTTTCTCCATTTGTTCCTTCTGCAGGTTTATTCCCGTTACCTCGTTTCTTGAATCTGGGCGTGTTCAATTTTCCCTGTGATAGTTCACATTCTCTGGAACATTGTTGGTCAGTGAACGTTAAACAAATTGCTAGGTTTCACGATTTCTTGCAAACATCCGGTTTTTGTCGATCGATTTGTCCGTCCTGTAGTGGTTTTCCTGACTGTTCCCATTGAACTCCTACATCCAACTTTCCCATCTTACCGTTTAGAGTTTCATTGGACGTTGATAAGTTTGTTCGTGACTTTCCTCGTGTACAAGTTATGGGCGCCATATGACATTGACAAGTTATGGGCGCCATATGGCATTGCTTTCCTCGTGTACAAGTTATGGGCGCCATATGGCATTGACAAGTTATGGGCGCCATATGGCATTGCTATTGCATTGCTTTCCTCGTGTACAGGTTATGGGCGTCATATGGCATTGCTTTCCTCGTGTACAAGTTATGGGCGCCATATGGCATTGACAAGTTATGGGCGCCATATGGCATTGCTTTCCTCGTGTACAAGTTATGGGCGCCATATGGCATTGCTTTCCTCGTGTACAAGTTATGGGCGCCATTTGGCATGGCTTTCCTCGTGTACAGGTTATGGGCGCCATATGACATTGACAAGTTATGGGCGCCATATGGCATTGCTATGGCATTGTTTTCCTCGTGTACAAGTTATGGGCGCCATATGGTATTGACAAGTTATGGGCGCCATATGGCATTGCTATGGCATTGCTTTCCTCGTGTACAAGTTATGGGCGCCATATGGCATTGACAAGTTATGGGCGCCATATGGTATTGCTATGACATTGCTTTACTCGTGTACAAGTTATGGGCGCCATATGGCATTGCTTTCCTCGTGTACAAGTTATGGGCGCCATATGGCATTGACAAGTTATGGGCGCCATATGGCATTGCTATGGCATTGCTTTCCTCGTGTACAAGTTATGGGCGCCATATGGCATTGCTTTCCTCGTGTACAGGTTATGGGCGCCATATGGCATTGACAAGTTATGGGCGCCATATGGCATTGATTTCCTCGTGTACAAGTTATGGGCGCCATATGGCATTGACAAGTTATGGGCGCCATATGGCATTGCTATGGCATTTCTTTCCTCGTGTGCAGGTTATGGGCGCCATATGGCATTGACAAGTTATGGGCGCCATTTGGCATTGCTTTCCTCG
This sequence comes from Chirona hameri, assembly GCA_036785665.1. Taxonomy (NCBI): domain Eukaryota; kingdom Metazoa; phylum Arthropoda; class Thecostraca; order Balanomorpha; family Balanidae; genus Chirona; species Chirona hameri. Next base: position 92,069 of record JAXIVJ010002063.1, read on the forward strand.
TGTACAAGTTATGGGCGTCATATGGCACTGCTTTCCTCGTGTAAAAGTTATGGGCGCCATATGGCATTGCTTTCCTCGTGTACAAGTTATGGGCGTCATATGGCATTGCTTTCCTCGTGTGCAAGTTATGGGCGCCATATGACATTGCTTTCCTCGTGTACACGTTATGGGCGCCATATGGCATTGCTTTCCTTGTGTACAAGTTATGGGCGCCATATGGCATTGCTTTCCTCGTGTACAAGTTATGGGCGTCATATGGCATTGCTTTCCTCGTGTACAAGTTATGGGCGCCATATGGCATTGCTTTCCTCGTGTACAGGTTATGGGCGCCATATGACATTGACAAGTTATGGGCGTCATATGGCATTGCTTTCCTCGTGTACAAGTTATGGGCGTCACATGACATTGCTTTCCTCGTGTACAGGTTATGGGCGCCATATGACATTGACAAGTTATGGGCGTCATATGGCATTGCTTTCCTCGTGTACAAGTTATGGGCGTCATATGGCATTGCTTTCCTCGTGTACAGGTTATGGGCGACAAATGGCATTGCTTTCCTCGTGTACAAGTTATGGGCGCCATTTGGCATTGCTTTCCTCGTGTACAAGTTATGGATGTCATATGGCATTGACAATTGCGGCGCCTGTAAGCCTGTTAGTAATGCAATCAATCCTGTGTACTCGTTCTACCTAAAACTATACATGTGTAAGTTCTGTGGAATACATTTTTGCCGCGAACCTATATTTTATTTTATTTTTGCGGCGAGTTCATTTTTGCCGCGAACCTAGAACAATATGCAGCATACAACAACTTGTATTCTTGTTTTAGCTAATTCATTCTGATGAAGATCTGTGATCGAAATATCAATAAAGTCTAATTTTCAACTTCTTTCATTTTAATTTCGAGGAAAGGTCATACAATTTGCATATTAATATAAAACTATACATCTTCTAATAACATAACTTACCTGTCCTGGCGGGTATCATTTAGGGCGTTTCTGCTGGCTGCCTATCAATTCAAACTGTCCAGCTCAGGTGGATTACATTGTAAGGTGTCCACCTGACCTTTTTGAACCTTTGTCTAGTTGCTCCTACGCACTTGCGCAAGTTTATTGAGGTGTGATTTGAAGTAGCTCGTGGGTTTTTAATAGAAGCTGTAGAACGATACTATCGTTTGTATTACGAGCGAGCGCGAAGTGCTCGCTCGTCTTTCCGTGGTATATGGGAAAAATCTGAATATGAGCGGCCCGACCCGGCCCGCAGAGGTGAGAAAAAAACCTCGAGGCTGACACCGACAAAGAGCCAGGCTAACTCACTTCCATTTTTCGCGCTCTTATGGCCAATTACTCTAAAAATAAAGTTTTTCTCACGCCTCGGTGACTAGCAATATTTATACAAATCGGCACTATGGTACATTTGGTAAACTTACAACATATTTTGTCAACACACAGCACATTTTCAACACAGCACATTTTGTGATTGTTACAATAGTGCTACACATCAAGATAGTGGTGTCTGCATAATTGTACTCCAGAACCATGCAACGTTGCATCGTCTACTGATGTACCTATTGTTACAAGGATGCAAGAATAACAAGATGTTTCCACATTCATCCATGATGGCATCACTTGCTGCTTCCATGGGTGCTGCAAAATAGTTTTGGACAATTGATGTTTTGCCTATTTGAAGTAGGTAATGGAATCAAGGCATCATTCAATATTCCACAAATAAGATAGAAAACACCATTATTATGTAAATAAGATAGAAAACACCATTATTATTCATTAACGCCATTTTTATTTTGGTTCTGGTCATATGAGGGCAATGATTTGATCCAACATGATTTTACATTGACACAGTATTTATGCCAGTATTGAATATGTCACCACAAGAACACCTGATACAGATCCTGTGGATGCTGTGGCTATTTTGGTCTGAGTATGCCACAAATTGTATGCTATTGTTCAGAATCCAACATGATTTTACATTGACACAGTTTTTATGCCAGTATTGAATATTTAAACATCATTGTGTTCATTTAATTTGATGTGATACAGATAAAGAGATTGTGCCAAGATACATGGAAAATATACAAGATCCAGCAAATACATTTCACTAAACTTTGGAAACAATACTTGATCCATCAAGAATGTTGACATTAGGTATCCAAAATTTGACCTATAATTTGGCAAGCTCTTCAGATAGAGCTCCAAGAAAATCCAGGATCAGGGATACTTTTTTAAATGAGAGGGGAAGTGGTATTTGCTAAAAATTGTATTGCACGAAGAAAGGGGAAAATATTCCTTTCCCCATTCAAAATCATCCCTGTCCACTGACCAGGATCCTCCATGATATTTAACAAATTTTTATCTATTAATATCACCATCATAATCATCATATATTTATTTGCCTTGACAATAGGTAAAATACAGGATGGACACATTCGTGCACGTTGCCATCAAAGCAAAAGGATTGGTGCAGAAGTTTATGCTTAAATCATAGCACATATCCCTTTGACCACGTAACGCTAGTTGTACCCAAGGTAGAACGCTCCGGCCGAAAAAGTGGCGACAACACGTAATTTAGTTGCGACCCCGCAGCTGCTGTGACGCGGAAGAGGGTCACGCGGCCGGCCGGCCGGTCGCCTACGTAGAGTTAACCCGGCATTGACTGGGGTCTCAGCAGAACGCCATTGACTGAGGGGGCGTTAAACGCCCCCCCCCCCCCCCCTGGTTATCTTCCGAACCAATAATCGCAGAAAGACGCGCAAGGCGGCAATCGAAAGCTCTCAATGAGACGAAGCTAAAGCACACTCACAAATGTCAAAGTGAGGTCAAATGTCAGGTCACGGTCAGGTCAAAGGTCAACATCGGCGTATTTGAGTTTATGGGCCATACTTTCTATCCAAAGCCTTCGATTGCGACCAGTTTCACCCAAAGTGCTGCCAAAGGTATGATACATATCCCGCGTGAGCTAAAGTGAGATTGTTGGCCAAGGTCAAAGTCAGGTCACACAAGGTCACTATGCTCAAAATATCTACGAAAGTCATGCAACACATGTTTTATGAGTTATTTTCCACGTATCATTCGATAGTGATAGTCATTTTACCACCTGACTTCATTTACGTTAGGCTAACATAAACGACCAAATGGGGTAGATTTGGTCAAGTTCGTAAACCTAAGTGACCAAATATACCCCCCAATCCTGTTTACAAAGACCTGCAATTCCTTACCTATACATGCTACGTGACTTTCGTCTCTGGGCCTGTTATAAACAAAAGATGTATCCTTCATTTAAGACCAACAAATCAAGTCTAACTTATCTATAAAGTAAAAATAAAAATTGTTCAAAGTGGAGTAAAAACATAAATTTTGGGGTAGATTTGGTCACTTTGGTTCACAGATTAGGTTAACCTAAGTGACCAAATCTACCCCTAATGTATGTAATAATTATGTATTGCGGAACTATCTGACTTATCTTGAATATAACTAGCACGTCTATGTTATTTCGGGTAGGGGTTCTTGTTGTCCAAAACTAACCTAGGTTTTATCTATATTTTAATAATTAGAAACTTTATTTTTGTTATTTGTTGATAAAACATTACAAAAAACAGCAGCCTTACCTACCTAACCAAGTGTACGACTTGCTACCTTAAATTAACCGAGGTTAGACTTGAATAAACGAAACGAAACGTGTTTAAGTTTGGGTTACGATAACGTCATACGATAACGTCATAAAATGTTTTAAACTGCCTCTTTGCAATGCAAAGCACGAGTACACATCGCTACCAAAAATTAAACTAGGTTTGACAAATATTAACGACCCTAGAGGTTTCCTATATATGAATGCATGCACAATTTAGATATGGTGATAATAAAAGGCATTTTTAAAATTATTTGTTTCTTTGTCTAAAAGTCCTGCATCTCATTCATCTAAAACTGGTAACCGTTTGGCTATAAATGTTAGTTTTTAAGTGAAAAGCGTTCAAACCGAATTGTGTATTGTACTTAAAGTTAAGCAATGTAAAAATTAAGTACATCATATACCGTAGGTACATCTATTGGCTATCCAAAACTGAAATCGGTTTGGTTCTATTTATTTTGTTTTTTAAGTTATAGGCATTCCCGTCTACCATTCACAGGACTTTTTTTAAGAAGAAAAAAAACATCTTTATTTATTATTACAAAATTACCTTCGTTTACACTAAGCAATAAATAAAACCAAGCTATTTAAGAGAAAAAAATAGAAAAAAACAACTTTTTACCCAAAAAAAAACGATTTCTTTCAAAAAACGAGTATCAATATAATACATATCCATATAACTTTAGTCAACACCAATATGATAAAGTTTACAATTTCTTAAAATACTTGATAGTTCTCACGTCATTGTTAAAAAACTGATAAAATTGACATTAAAAGTATCTCAAGTGATAAAAGGTCGAAAAGACCGATTTAAGGGTCTCCTTCCCTGTAAAATGATGCCCTATTGTTGTTTGCCCTAACTGTTAAAAAACAAACTCGGATTTTTGCCGCCAGGTGGCAGCACATAACGTTTTACTAAAATGTTTGAAACAAATACTTAGAATACATTTTTTTAAATAACAAAAAAGTTATGGATAGGAAATTGAATGAGCTATCAATTAGAACCAATACACTTTTCGCTCAGACGAAAGTTTCACCTAAAAAATGGAAATACTAACAAAAAATCACTTTTTAAATTTTGTGCTTAAAGTTAAGTATTTTTAAAAGTATTTGTTTCTTTGGTTGAAAGTCCTGCATCTTATTCATCTAAAACTGGTAACCGTTTGGCTCTATACATTTTAGTTTTTAAGTGACAAGCGTTCTAACCAAAAAGTTTATTGTACTTAAAGTAAGGTAATTAAAAAATTGTGTTCATCATATGTCGTAGGTCCATCCATTGGCTATGCAAAACTGAAATCGGTTTGGTTCTATTCGATTTAGTTTTTAAGTTATAGGCATTCCCGCCTACCATTAAGTTGTTCTCACTTTTTCAAATTTTGTGCTTTAAGTTAAGTATTTGTAAAAAAATAAAAAATAGATTGAAAGTCGTGCATCTCATTCATCTAAAACTGGTAACCGTCTGGCTCTATAAATTTTATTTTTTAAGTGACAAGCGTTCAAACCAAATTTGTATTGTACTTAAAGTTGAGCAATTTACAAATTAAGTACATCATATATCGTAGATTGGCTATCCAAAACTGAAATCGGTTTGGTTCTATTTATTTTGTTTTTTAAGTTATAGGCATTCCCGTCTGCCATTACATTGTTCCCAGGACTTTGAGCTATTTGTTAAGAAGAAGAAAAAAATCCTTGTTTATTATTACAAAATTACCTTCGTTGATACTTAACAATATAGAAAACCAAACTATTTTTTTTAAAATAAAAATTACAACTTTAAAAGGTACCTCTTTTTACGAAAATACAATTTCTTTCAAAAAACGAGTATTAATCAAATACATATCCACATCAGTTATAGCATGACCATTATGATTCAGTTTCCAATTTCTTTAAATACTTAATAGTTCTCAAGTAATTGTCAAAAAACTGATTCAATTGACATTAAAAGTATATCAAGTCATAGAGCTCGAAAAAGACCGATTATGGGGTCTCATTACCTGTAAAATGATGCCGCATTCATGCCGGTTCCAAATATAATTTTGTTTTTAAGATTCTTCAAATATTAAACATTCTATGAGTATAAACGTATATCCATGTTTAAGAAATTCACCGTAAATTTTCTTAAAACGCGAAACTCATTAACTCAAAAAGTAAGCCCGGAAGAAGCAAATAAAAAAAACACATTATCGTTCAGCTCGCCGAGTTCTACAATATCCATCTGTCGGAACTAAACAAAAACTTTTCCGAAAAAAAATATTACGGATATATATATATATATTTTTCATTTTTTGGGTGCTAAATAACTCAAAAACTAAACAACATATTTCGAATCCGAGAACAGATTCAGCATGCTCATGGTTTTCTACATTTTAATAATATTTTTAATTTGGAAAAAACTCATAACTTTTTTTTAGTTAAAATTCAGATAATGCGTTAATTTGACACTTAAGTACCTTATATCTTCAAAACCTCTGAACTGATTTTTGATTTATTTTTTGGAAAAAATTGGCGTAAGATGATCTTCCTTATCCTTTAACACATTTTTCTTTTAAAAAAATGCATATTCAAAAACCTAAAATTTAAAAACATCATTTTTTATAAGTTTTCACATTTAAAACTTCAAGATATGGTTTTCTTTCAAATTCAGAATTGCCAAAAGATGGAGTTTGTTACGCCGCATCTTTATTCGCTGTTCGTTTATAAAAGTTTTCAAAACAAAAAAGTTACGTTCCAAAAACTTGTGAAAAAACATGTTTCTCTAAGCAGTCCACCAGCTAAAGAACATGTTGTGAAGGATTTCCGTACCTTAGATGCAAAGCCCCATTCATGCTTAACACAAATATGCTTTGTGCAAAGATTCGATCAATAATAAGCAAACTGCGAGCAAAACAAGGGACACTTACACCAAAAACATCCAAAAGTGAAATGTCTGTAACTTTTTTTAAAACTAGGTTTGATTAAAAACTGTAACGAATTCGTGTTCTACTCGATGAGAGCTATCGGAAACTGTTCTCCGAACTTCCATTTTCGGAGGGTTGATTTGGTCGTTTAGGTTAATTTGTAAACGGAAACCTTAATAACTTCTTGAGTTTTTAATGGATTTCAAAACTGTTTAGTGCACTTGCTTTGCCGTCAATTTATCTACCTTTTATAATAAAAACAGAAAGGATATTATTATAAATAAAGAGTTTCAACTTTATCGCAAGTTGAAAAACCGAGGTAGGGAAGAATCGTAGTGTATTACAGGACATTTGGGATAAAGTCACCTAATCCTTAAAATTTGAAGCTGAGCTTTTAACAAAAGTAAGGTTACTTAATTTGGATTCAACCTAGCCCAAAGAGGACCCTGTAGCTCTTTCAGAGACCAAACCTAGCTTTTGTCTAGGTTAGACTGCAATACGTACCAAAAGTTCATGCCCCGACATTTTGGGTCATAAAAGCTTAAATTGAAAGAATTTCGGTATTTTCTCAATTAGGAATACATTCAAAAATGTATAAGCAAGGCGTCCCTGATCCGAGAAAAAAATATCGTATAATGAATAGGTAATGATATACAGCCTTCCAAAGAGGCGACCAAATCTACCCCAAAAGGGGGTAGATTTGGTTTCCAAAGGGGTAGATTTGGTCGCTTAGGTTCGGTGAAGTAAATGTCAATGTCAGGTCAAGTTCAGGTCACCGAAGGTCAAAATTTGTAATTGTTAAATCTAAACAACAAAGGCATGTTGCCAGACCAGTTTTGTCTCAGAAATACAGTGGTGACATTTATTTGTCTGTATCTAGTCAATAAAAGCCAAAAAACGCAATTTCAAAATATGACGTCATAAATTACCCATACTTTAGATGTCAGTCAAAAATGGAGACATCAGTTTGAAATTTGGCATGGTTGTTGCCTGGGTATGGTTCTGACATATCTTCCGTTTTTGTTATATTTTATAAAATTTTGATTTTGTGATAATTTTCACCCAAAATAAGTTTTTGAGCTTTGGGGGGGTCAAAAACTAAACATTGTAAAAATTCGAGATAGCCAGTTTTTAACTGTTGCAATTTGCTATCTTTTGGCGTTCTTCGATTGCATTTTGCTTCAAATGTGGCATTTGCACGGCTTGGCAAATTTTAGCTGATTTTGGTGTAAAACTCGTGTGTAATGAAGTCACTAAATTCGCTGTAATTCGAAAACATTACGACGAAATTTCTTCATGTTTGCACACAAGACGTAAAAATGATCTATAAGAAGGTACCCGAAGTTTCAGGTTGATAGCGCTATTAGTTTTTTAGCTATTGCAAAAATTCATCAGGGGGGCGTTAAACGCCCCCCCCCCCCCCTTCCAGGCAATGGCGGGTTAACGCGCACTTGTCCTGCTTTTTGTCGCTTGGTTTCTTCGTTTGTCGGCCGATTGTTAAACTTGAGATGTCTATCTACCACAAAGTAAGCGTTGTATTGGATGCCGTTACGAACATTGCAATCCGACCCAAACGTTCTAATTTATGGGCCGGCACAGTTTTCTGCCCGATGATTCCGGCCGGCCGCGTATGTAACATTAACACGCCACTCCCCCCGTTTTTTTTTTGTCGCTTGGTTCCTTCGCTTACCGGCCGATTGTTACACTTAAGATGTCTATCTGCCACAAATTTAGCGATGTATTGGATGGCATTGGGAAAATTGCAATGCGACCCAAACTTGTTTTAAGTCATGGGCCGGCAAATTCCACTGACCGGCGATTCCGGCCGACCGCCGTACGTAACGCCAACGCGCACGTTCTTCCAGTTTGTGTCGCCTGGTTTCTTCATTTGCCGGCCGATTGTTAAACTTAAGATAGCAGTCCGTCACAAATTGAACGATATATCTTATGCCGTTGAGAAAATTATCATCCGACTCAACCTATTTAAATTTTGGGCCTGCAAACTTGACCGTCCTCACGCCGGCCGACCGGACAGCCACCACATAAAATACTCAAACAGCGATAACACTCAAATAGTCTGAATTTAAATCATGCCACCCAAATTATGGCTAAGGAAGAATTCCACTAGGCTTACCTGATAAGTAAAACTTAGTTGCTGCTATAACAGTTGACAATGTGCGATGATAGCGTCTGATAGTTCTTGGCAAAGCCTACCCACAAAAATATATATTCTTATCTTTTTTGACGAGTTTCATGAAAATCTGATTAGATAAGTCGATTGTCGAATGCATTCAAGCAATTCAAAGCAACTGTGTAAAATTACACTTTCCGCCCCGCGTCTCCGCACCACACCATCCCGCCCGCTCACCGCGTCTCCAGCCGACGCCGGCCCACCAGGCGCCGCCATTGGCGGATCCAGAACTGTGGTGGGGGGAGGGGGCACGTTTTTTTGGGGGGGGATTCCAAAAAGTCTCACAATTCTGAAAATCATCCGATTTCGCTTGCTTATGCATTGATAACTGATTTAAAACAAACTTTCCTTAGTAAAACTTGCTTATATTTTCTTCTATATCAGGAAATGAATCAATTTTGCGCCGATTTCAGGCGGTTTGGGGGGCCATGGACGCCATGCCCCCCACCCCCCGCCCCCTGGATCCGCTAGTGGTCGCCACGGCGCGACGCAACGTGTTGTTGCCTGTAGAGACCAGTGCAGAAAATCCGAGATCGCCCACTCACGGCCACGGGATGAGCTGACAAGTCACCGCTTTAGTCACGGCCCTGCAATGCTAATCATATGGCGCTGGCCTTGCCAGTCACAGCTTCAGTCACGGCCGTGGCCAGGTCTGATCCCAGCGCTGGGATGCTGGGACCAGAATTATGTAACTCTAGTTGCCTGGCAACGCACGCGTCAGGGTGGCAGGAGCTCTCCCGCCCTGCGCGGTTACTAAATAGTAAATACGTCGCGTTACATTGAATCAGAATTAATTGACTTTTCACAAATACATTTGTATAACTCTCTACGTTTTCTCAAACTAGGACACATCCTCAAAAAGCTCCTAGATACCCATGCCCTCCGCACGGCGCCCTGCAATTAACGTTACGTAAACAAATGATGTTTGGCTATTCTGACCCACCTCCTCGTCATCAGCCGTCGACCAATGAGCGTCGAGAACGGCAGACGCTGATTGGCCAAAAAGCTGTCAGCAAAAAAAAATATGGCTCATGAGCAGATGCGTGAACACGACCAAGCTGCGGACGTTGCTAATAATTGTCGCCCTTTTTTCCCATGTTAAAGAGGCGGAGCGGACCCCCTGGTTGTACATATCTACTGACCGCCACACCACATCACATGATTTATCAGGATACTAGATTCAGATATTAGGAAAGTAATTCCTGTGATTTTTTTTGTATAATGAAGCTTAGTTGCCAAGGAGTAAGTTGAAAGCACTTGCTTGCAATGCACCTTACTATTCACATGGTTTTCAGTAATAATACAGATTAAAAAGTTAAACCCCTGAGATATTAACATGTCTGGACCAATGGGATGTACTAAGACTGCTATTATCTTCATTTCAAAGTGCATTTATATGAAACAGGAGCACCTGGCAAGTGCAGCCAAGATGCTGGCAATTGTCACAACAGGGCAACAATTAATTACATAAATTGCATAACCACGGATATCTAGGGTAAAAGTCCAATATTCAAACACGTTCTACTCCGAATCTCAGACTTTTCATGCTATCAGAATGCATACGATACTGACGTATTGTTTACATTCTGATAACATGAAAAGTATGAGAATAGGATGTGTCCGGGATTACAGCAGTTAACCATACCTTCTGGTGGTGGTAGCCGCCTGATTCAGTCTTGTCAGCCTCCGGTCTTATCAAGCGT